>OZ038503.1:54401950-54456196 GCA_964036315.1 Acanthosepion esculentum | reverse complement strand
TTTACTGAAATTTTATTTGGGAAAGATTATTATATTTAAAGTTTAATTGATCTGATTTGAAACAAATATTACTTTTGGTTTAAAATATCGCAGAAAAGCATTTCTTATCACAGAGGTGGATGTTTTATGAGGCGTTGGCAAATCTCCTTCGAGACTTATTATGGGATTTATTTCTACGAGGGACATACCTGTAAAATTACTTGACGAATATAACGTGAGCATCTATATGCACACACACACACGCACGCACACACACACACACACACACACACACACACACTCAAACAGACACGCACTCAAACACACACGCACACACACCCATATATATATATATATATATATATATATATATATATATATATATCAACTACCCAGTAACCTTATAGATTTTGGATATTCCAAGAAATCTATTATTTTATTGAATTTTATGTACGCTCGTTAAGAGAATGTTAGGAAATTACCAATAAATTTTAAATTTATTAGTGTTACCGCTCTTAATTTTTAATAATGTATATCAACGTCCGTATTTATAAAAATTAGCACGATTGTACTATCACAAAAATGTTCAAAATTCTTTTTAAGATACTGGAGTCTCTGAATTGTAGTAATCTTTTCCATATATGATTGGTAAATATACTTTTTACGTAATAATACCATCACCTAACCGCTACACATTAACATAGCTTTTTATAAAATTTTAAACTTTATAAATTATTTTAATTAATTTAAAAAAATGAAAACAATTCTTGTAAAGTTTCATAATTCATCGAAACAATTTTCTTAAGACAATATTGTATATAATATATCTTATTCATAAAAGCAATTAAAAGCTTTTCTAATTAATGTCTTAGTGTTATTTAATTCTTTTATAATTGAGGTAACTCGGGATCCTGTTTTATAAGAAAAGAAAATTGATTATTTAAATTCTTATAACTAATAAATTAAGCCCGACAAAAATGAAATTGTTGAAATTTTATAAAATTAAATGTGAGGGGTAACAGATGTAAAAAAAAGAAAAATTACTAAGATTTTATAAAAAAGAAAAATTTATAAAATAATTTGATTCATGTGTGAATAAGTCCAGAAAGTTTCATTAAATTCGACAATTATTTGATTTTTGCAAGAATTTCCAAATCAATGTGATTTTCACTGCAAATAGACGCTAAAATTTCCTATGCTAATTCATAGTCACCCACTGAAGCAAGAAAAATTTTAACCAAAATTTTGTAGGTTCTAAACAGGATTAAAAAATATAATTTAATAATCAAAAAACCTTTAGTCTTTACTTTGAATAATAACATAAAGATTTTGACGATAGACTTTGGGCATTTTTTCATCATAATGAGAATAAATGATATGTTAACGAATCTTTGGCGGTACTTATATATATAGGTTAAGATAAATTCCTGTCTTTTGATCTGTTACATATTTCAGATTTCTTACATCGTTTTTTATTGTTTTTTGTTTTATTGTTTGTTAGTTTTTCTTGTTAAATTGTTTTAGGTCACTTGGCAGGCCTTTTGTTGGTTTTACCAATACTTGTTTTTTGAATATATATATATATAGTAAGGTAATGAATGGTTTGTTAATCCGTGTGGATAATTCCAATGTAACACCAGAGCAAATATTAATTAAATAATTAAGAAGGTGACAACCTTAAGTTTCCATGACTATAATTCATTTCCCCATAAAATATATTTTCCTGGTTCATCAGGTCACATCTCTAGTTACAAAAGAATTCGGTTTCTTTTATTTTTAATACAAGTCTTTCAGGGATAGTTTTAGATTTAAGGTGAAAGAGGTGGTGGGAGGATTATGGAAAGGTCTATCTTGGAAACGTAAAGTAGGGATAAGTTGGTTTTTAAACCATCTTTAATAATTTACTTAGGTTCAAGTGTACTCAGTTAAGTTAATTGTCTGGCCTCTAAAACTGCTGTGTCTCTCCTTGTCTATTATTTTCATTCATTCCACGGAGTTTGATTACTACCTTTTTCCCTCCATGCACGATCAGCCAGGCTTCATTCCATCGTGTCTCTCATTATTACAGTTTTTCTATATTCCTTCAGCTTTACTTTTGAGGGGTGGCTAGTTTCACCATTATATTCTTTGCCACAACTCCAAGGAATGGTTACCTGGATCACCATACATCTGATAAAGACCAGACGACACAACAGATGAAAAATTGTGATCATAATAAGTATGCATGTAAATAAAGTAAATATTGATGACTCCTTTATCTCAGAAGTTCAGACAGAGATTAGAAATATGGCCGCTTATGGCAAAATTCTTCAGTTTTGTAGCACGAAAGAACAGTGTAATTTTCATTTGGATCTCTTTTCTGCTTACAATGAATGAATGACTGATGCATAGAAAAAATAGTTTAAAATGTATTTCTGGTGTTTTTATCAAATATAAAATATTTTCATTTCGGTTTAATAAAGCATCTGCTTCAGTCCAAATGTCATCTGGTGTCAAACACATTTTAAATCATTTTCTTGTTGCGTGTAATTGAATAACAATAGAATGTTAACTGTCACCAGATGACTTACAAGGGAAACGTACATATGTTATACTTCGCCCAAAGAGTCATTAAGGTAGAATAACACTTTTATCGTTGCCTATATTATTTATTACTTCTTTCTATTGTTTAAATCCAGAGAGAAGGAAGTATGTTAACGCTCATTCCCATGAAAATGGTACGCGTTTCTACAATGTGTATGCTCTTTTCTTTTACAAACATACACATGGACAGCTAACTAAATGTTATTGATTACCAATTATATATATATATATATATATATATATATATATATATATATATATATATATATATATATATATATATATATATATATATATATATATATATAAAGGAAACAAGACAATAAGAAAACTGTATAGTTTTAGACGTTTCGTTTCGTCCAATGTGGACTTTTTCAAGGCAAAAAAACGAAATGAATTTATTGAAACAAAGTATCTATAAACAACAAAGAAAATGTCGTTAGCAACTAGAACAATTTAGAACCCGTCAACACAACAATACAAACAATTCTCTTCAAACATAAAATAACTGACGTAAGTAGTCACTTGACCATATGAATATACAATAGTGTTTCTAAATTCTTCTAGTTGCCAATTTTCCTTTATATATATGTTGTCTTTTTCTACAGGTTAATTCTGAGAAATGTTTACATATAAATATATATATATATGTATGTGTGCGTGTGTGTGTGTGTGTGTGTGTGTGTGTGTGTGTGTAAATTTTTCAGATAAACTATATCTGCAAAAGGACAACATGAATAATGACAAAAGGAAACCTTATCTTAGCCGACGCGTTTCTTCCTCTTTTAGATTTTATTAAGGCAAATGCATTTGCCTTGTTAAAGTCCCTCAGAGGATGAAACGCTTGGGCTAAGATAAGTTTTCTTTTTGTCTTTATTCATATATGTGGGTTCATTGCAAAGGAATTAACAGAAGCAGTGGGTAAGACAACTATTGAACGAAAAGTCAACCTCATGACCTCATTGACGCACTTCAGGAATCGGTTATCCCACAAAATCACAGTGGATATTTTTTAAACCGCCGAAAGTTTCTGGTAGGATTAATAGGATTAAATATTCAAGACTAAACATCCAGCCTAGATCATTGTAGTGAGTGTCGTGTTTGCCAACGGGACAGCTATCCCCATTTTTCTATAATCTTACAGAGAATGTGATTTATGATACCTACTATAATTTCATGAGGTATAATATTTTGTCATGGGTGAAGGACAACTACCCAGAGAGTAAATATATGTGCACCCAGGACGATGCTCCTTGTTATACAGCTAGGAAGATAATGATTTCTGGTCAGAGAATTTCTGCCAATCCCCACCCTCATACTTGAACAAAGAACAATTAGTCTAGGCTCTCAAGGAAGAGTTGAAAAAGATATCTATGAATTTTGTATTTAAAATTTATGCAGTTTTCAAGATCATGTTAATACTGTAATCAATAATAATGAAGAGCATACTGAATAAATTATTCAGTTTGATATTATCTCTGAAATGTATTAATTATTAACACCCTTTTATATAAATAGGCTTATTTATGTATAAAAGTTTCAAATGTCGCAACAATCTTGCAAGAGTTGTGTTGTGGGGCAGACCCTTTTTACACAAGATGGACTCGTCCAAAGTATACTTATACTGACAGAGAGAATACCTGCAGGTTGAGATACGTTGAGTCAGGGTTGAGATAAGTTGAGTCAGGGTGATAGATACGGAGACAGTACACAGGGTGTTCACAGAGAGTTATACGAGAGTCCAGAGAGAGAGATAATTACGGCTTCACTTACAGAGACTTGTACATATACTTTCTACTATCCCGCATTCCTGGACTACTAATCTTCACTTCAAGTCTGTATTCTTACGTTTAATACACTTATTTTTCTATCTCAATTACTGGCGTTGTTTATTTATTTGTGTAGGATTCCATTCTCGGAATCCACAACATTTTGCTTGACTACTCCTCAAATGGAGAACTGCTGCCACATCTGGGCTGGAGCTGCCCAAACCTCTTTACAGTCTAGACAGCGTTCAAATGCTCGACATTGCAGCCTTGTGTGTGATGAAGTGTTTTCCATTCTACAAGCCTTCCCCAAGGACGAAATGTTACTAATCTCTCGCTACTCTCATGTCAGATGTTCGGTCGAACTACATTGTTTGGTTCCACCAGTCGAGACTTTCAAGGCTAGCACCCACCACGCCACATACACAGAGTCGACTCGTCCTCATTCCTTTCATTTTCTATTGGTGAAGAGGAAGTTTCACTTCCTAAAAAGTGATGCATTTGGGGAATGCTTCTCCGGTCTCGTAACCTTTTCAAATCGGAAGGCAACTGTTATCTACTTATCCTCATAACAGACACTCGAGTAAAAAAGGCCTGCTTATGCTTCTCATTGCATTTTCCAGTCTGCGTTTAGCGTTGGACATGCGCAACTAATTTATGAAGAAAGTTTCCAAAGTTCATATTGTTTTTGTTCGAGTCCTTTTAACTATCATTTTTATTATCGACGATTATTTATAGTAGGGATAAGCATTTTAAAGCTTCCTCCTGGAATTTTTAATTTAAATATTCATTTATCGTATACAAATGCTGTCATATGTGGAGCAATTTTTAAAATAATACGTTGTTAGGATTCACAAGATAGATAGATAGATAGATAGATAGATAGATGTGTTAAAAAGTCACTCATCTCTTGTGGAAACGTATAGTATTAATGGGTATTGGAAGCTGCTGACATGGAGATATAAATGCATAAAATATTCCAAGCAAACACTCTATTTGAAGCAAAATGCAGAGACAATGGCATAAAACTGGAATTCCTCAGGTTGGCAAACTTTTTTCTTGCAGCCGCTGTGGAGAAATATCGTCTGTCTGCTAAATGTTTGACCGGTCATCGCCATTCCTGTACGAGGCGTAAAATATTCTCGTAAATTTTATTCCCGAAGGCCAGCAATTATATATTTCAACTGTTTGGCGTCATAGTGGATTATTTCATGTCAAAAGGACTTCTTGACTTTATTGATATTTTGTTTTTAATTTTGTTTTTGTCTCTAAAAGGCCTCCATGTATTTATTTTATTTTTTATTTTCAATGGAGAATTATTAGTTTTAGGCGAGGAATTTTATTTACATTTTTTAAATTTTTTAAATGAAGCACAAATTTCGTTCTTTTTCTGATAGTTTCTCCTACTGCATTTTATCTCTCTTTTTTGTCTTCATTTTATCTTTTTTTTACTTAATTTTATCTCTCTTTCCCGACTTCATTTTATCTCTCTATTTTTACATTTTATTTCCCAATGCTTTATATAGTCAAACTCATTTTTCGTCTTCTATCTCTTCCTTTTCCTTCCAAACTTCCTTCTCCCGTCTGTTATATTGAATTTATATTTTATCTTTCCTTCTCAATTTTTATTTCCCTTTTCTACTCGGATTTTTTTTTATCTTTATCACTTTTATAATAATGTGGCTATTTTTATTCCTCTTTTTCCTTGTGTGTTTTTTTTTTTTAGCTTGACTCAAATTTTTTTACTTTAAGAACTTTTCCGCCTTCTCATTTTTCTTTTCTTCTTTTCGTGTTTCTACTTTTTACACTTTTTCTTTTTTTAACAGTTATTGAGATTTTTGTTTTCTTTTTCTCACGTCCTTCTTAAAAGTAAAGGAAGGAGACAAGTAAATAAAAGAGACAAGAACAATAAGGGTTCCTTGTCTTTTTCTTTTATTCATTAGTCCATTATTTTCAACACATTTTGATCGAGTTTTCACTTCCCACTTCTTTTACTTACTGTTATTCTTCGTTATTTACTGTTTTACATTTGTGTCAGTTGTTTTCATCTGTTCCTATTTTTCCTTCCATCTTTCGATCACTCGCCGCTCATTGTTTTTGTCTTTCCATCAACCCTCCCAACACGTAAACTCAAGCCATACTTTAATTTCTTTCTTCTTGATTCTTTTCAACATATATCCTTTTATTTAGGTGCATCCACTTTTTAGCAAAAAAAAACTGCATAGAAAAAAGGTCGCAAACTTAAAAACAAAGTTTTGTCGTCAAAATTTTTATGTTATTATTAAAAGGAAAGACAATATTATTTTAACTATTTTTTTCAATTTTTTACTCCTTTCTAAAATGTTCTAAATTTTATTTAAAAATCTTGTTTTTATGCCTCAAAGGAAATTTTTGCGCCTTTTTTTTTCGGTAAAATAACACATTAATTTGGAAGTTCTTGCAAATATCAAATAACTATCTGAATTTAATGAAACTTTCAGGAATTATTCACAAATGGATGAATTTATTTTTGAAATTATTATTTTTAGATAATCTTGGTAAAAATATTTTTTAAATCTGTTCCCCCCCGCCACTTACTTAATTTCTAGAAATTTCTAGAAATTACATTTTGTCCTCATAATTTGTTTTATTAGTTAAACGCAGAACTCCTTGGAGAATGTACATCATTAATTTCTTTCAAACAGTTACTCAATTCCCGAAAATATGCTCTGAATCGTAAAATAAAAACTGTAATAGAAGTATGACATTATTTAATTATATAAGCTTTTAATTGCTTTTATAATTAATATATGTTATAGTCTGAAGAATAAAATTTTTTCGATGAACAATGAATTTTTAGAAGAATTGTTTTCATTTTTTTTAATTATAATAATTTATAAAGTTTCAAAAATCTTTTTAAATTTCTTCAAAACTTTGACCTCATTAGGTTAAGTTAGTATATATTTACTAAGCTAAAATTGAAAATATTAATATAAATCATCACGCACGAAGATTTTTTCAATATTTTTTTATTTTTTTACGTGTATAAGCGTTCCCATTTTGAAATTATGAGTGACCATACACAACATTATCAGAAAATACGACCGATGACTATAGTAAAGTTGGAGTCAACATTCCTAAAATTAGATTACGTAGAATATTTCCAACATTTTTAAGATTACTGAGTACTTAAAAATTATATAAAAAAGCGTTCACGCGTCATTTTCTTAAATTATGTTTTAACAGATGAAGTTTCCGTAGAACAATAATAAAACTGTGAAAACTTTCAGAAGCACTTAAGTGATTTACGACTGTTGACAAGTACATAATCACCGCTACTGTATGTTTTAACAATCCATTTCAGTGTTATTTTCAACTTACAGTAAATAATATCTGTTTCAAATCATATTAATTATACTTTAAATCAGCTATTTTTAGACAAAAAAGTGAATCAGATTCCAATCAATATAATTTCTGTTTGAAAAACATTACAGAGGATTTTGCTTACTGGGAATAGTGAATTCAATCCTTTAGCTTTCAATTAAAGCTAAAATGAAAGCTTCAAGAAAGTTTATTTTAATTTTTAAAATTCATTTTAAACTTTATATATCACGGATTATTCACGAATTAGTGGAGGCACCTACTTTTATTAATATTAATTAGCTTCATTTATTATAGAATGATATAATTATATATAATAATATATATAATATATTATATTTTTATTCTTCACTTCTTCTTTTTCTTCTTTTGTACTTTTTCGCTTCTTTTGATTGGTTTACCATTTTTTTCTTTCTCCTCTTTTTTGCTACCTTTCTTTTTTCTTCTTTTTCGTTTTCTTTATCTTGATTTTTATTTTTTTATTTTTAGTTGTTTTTGCTTCTTTTATCATTTGTTTTTAAATATTTTCTTTATTTTACTTCTCTGATAAAATTACTATCACGTTTTGGAATTTTCATTTTTGTATAATGATTGTAATGTTTCATGTATAAGAATAATTACTTGAAAATTGTTTCATATTTCTGTACATCAGTTAAAACATATAATATATTCTCTGTGAAATTTGAGAATATAACGAAAACCTTTTAGTGAATATAGTGTGTTTTATATCTAGCTGTTATATAAACTGAATACAGTCGTAAACACGCGTACATTTAGAAAAACCAAAACAAAATATTTGGGAATATTGTCTGTGGTGTGGGAGGCATCAGACAAAACTCATGTCTATCCACTTAGTTCTTCATAAGTAGAGAAAAAAACATCCCTATCATAAAAATGGACATAGAAATATAAGATATGGTACTAGAATTTGATTGAAGGAAATATGAATGGAACGTTGTAAGTGATATTATCTTCGACACAGAGGAAATAGTTGACTCTTCAAACCAGGCAATATGCCGAAACATCCTGCAAAAGCAATTTTAGAATTGTTTGAAAATGGTGGATCTAACCAATTCACTTATTCATGAAGTTTGAAGAAATCTATTTATCTAAAGAACCCTTGGAATCTTGAAAGATGCTTGCAGAGATATTTGATTCGACAAGAATACTGGAACGGTTTTGTTAAGTCTTAATCAAAAGTTTCTGAACAATAATTGCAAATAGAGGCTTTGTTAGATTTATATATGTGTGAATAAGTTTTTTTTCTGTTGCTACTACTCTTCCATTTTTTACATCTCTGCATATTTACAACTATATATAGTAAACAACTTTATATAGTAAAATTTCGTATCAAAATCAATCTTTACTCCCTGTCCCTTTAGGCAAACATGATTCTCGACAGAATCCTTTTTGATTATCTATGAATTGCCATGTGTAAAAGGAAAAGATAGGGAAGTGGTGTTCTCTGCATTCACCTGAATTCAGTGTATTCTTTCTCCTAGATTGTCATCCAAGATTGAAAGCTTAGTCTATAGTACTATTTAACCCATTCTTAATGAGAGAAGTATCTATGAATCTACTTTTCTCCCATTAAGAATTAGAGAACAGTAGATTCATAGCTTTTTTCGTCATATTAGTGAACACTAGTCAAGATTTCGAACTCAGTTCGCAGTTTTTACTTCCCGCTTGCACTAACCACACCTCCAAATAAATTACATGGGCTAAATTAACGAGGAGGTGAAAATTTTCACCTGTACAAATATATTATCTATTAATATTTCTGAGATGAGGTATTATGATTATTTAGATTATCCTCATCTTCACTGCCATATTTTCAACGTTACCAATCACCTAAAGAAGGCGATTGGAATTTCAAACAGATCACTTCATTTCGTCCACCGGGGTAGATTGTTCTAGTTCCAGGTGTCATATCTCTTCCGGGTGCCTCAGTTATTAATTTAATTAAACTCTCCAAGTATTGAACTCACAACTCTTTGGGTCTAGTCAATGGATCGCCTTTATCCACTGGGCCATGTGTCCTTGAGGACATCTGTGTATGAATTTCTGGGACTTATAAACGTAATGTCTCAGCAAGTAATTTTTACCAGAGCTCATATTGCAATTTTTCCGTTATTATTATTGGATATTTCTTATGAGAGCTTATGCTGCAATTTTTGTGTATAGGGGATAAAGACGACGGTTAGATCCAATGATTAGACCCAAAGAGTTTTGAGTTCGATACCAGGCTACAGCAGTGCTGAACTAAAAAGCTTGGAGAGTTGAGTTAAAGGGAATTAACTGAGACATCCAGAAGAGGCATGGCTCGAGCAACTAGAACAATCTACCCCGGTGAACGAAAGAAAGGGTTATGTTCGTCATTCCAATCACCAACGGCCGAAACGTTGTGAATATGGCAATGAAGATAAGGATAGTCCGAATAATGTAAATGTACAAATACACTTTTGACATATATATATATATATATATATATATATATATATATATATATATATATATATATATATATATTCAGTCAGTAAGAATTCATTTAAGCAAGTTTTATTAACTTCAACTTGCAATGTGTGTCTGTTTAATTTTCAATTCTTCAATTGTTTTTGGTACATCTGGATCAAACATTAGGGAGACAGTCGAAATTATTCGAACAAAAACAGAAAAAATTTTGAACATCCTTAGGCTACATCCTGAAGTGCAAGAACTTATTTGAAAATTGGGGAAATTAAATATAAAAACTAAACTGCCAGACCTTGTCGGTTGGATTTAATAAAACTTGTATGTGTGTGTAAACACTTGGAGACATTCCTGGCCGATCGGTCGCCGACACGAATGAACATAAGTTAATCAAATGCATTGAGACAATGACTATAGCTGATCATCAATCAAAGTATCGAAGTGGTGTTTGAGACATCTGCAAATCCAAATAGGTTATGTTTGATTCTACGTAGAAACTAAGAGGCCAGCGTTAATATCAAGACAAACTGCGCGAGGTGCGTACGTTCTACACATTCGTTCAAATTTAAATTCTGTAAAACTGTAAAGTCTACAGTTAATAGCTGCCTGTGTATCCTTGTAAATACCTCTGTAATTATCTATAATCACAAATCTATTCCTATCTAGCTCATCATGTTCATATCTATCTATCTATCTATTCATTTACAGTATATTTAATCAGTTTTAAGCCTATTTGACAGGGTTACCTTTTAAAGCCATTTTTTGTATTCTTAGAAGAATAAACAACTACTGAAAACGTGAAATGAAGAATGGGAAATGCTTATTCCTTACATTATTAATTTATTATGCATATTATATTAACAGAAAATTATCGCCATGTCACTTCTATCAACAATCAAAAGGGTACCAAAAGATAGAATTCGTCCGTGTTTTGATTACTTTACGATAAAACACATTTTCTCCCATTTTTTGTAAGTGTTGTTCTTTAAGTTTCTTGTATATTGTGTAAAGACTCTGTTTTGTTCACGTGAGTACCAATACTCGTAACCTTTTTTTAATATTAAAGTTATCTCATTCTTTCATCCTTCAAACTTGCGTTCTTCTTTCTACCTTTCTTCTTTCTTCTTCCTTCCATCTTGTTTATACAATTCTTATGCCAGATTATTGTTTGTCTTTTCTAAAATAGATGATATAAAAAGGCCTTACATCATGGCAAACACAAGCAGAGATCGAGACAAAGGGCGTAAATATTTAAGTTGCATCTAGAAACGAACACTGACCAAGGCTAAAGTAGCCGCAAATGTAAGAGGATACTTCCAAGTGGGGAGAATGTTGAAATACCTTGGATTATATACTCTCAGTCTGCTGATAGAATTCATTGCTTTCATTTCAAACCTTATAGTAAGAACTCGACCAGTAAAATATCAACAAGTGGATTCAACAACTGGTCTAATCTTCATACAACTTTATGTGAGCATGAAAATTCAAAGAACCATTTGGAAGCCACATGGAGTTTCTGGGACTTACACCAAAGACTTTGTAGTGGACAGACAATTGACAAATAGCATGAAAAAAATTGTCAATGAACATGCAAATCACTGGCAGTAATTATTCAAAAGGTTTGTAGTATTAGTACTGTTTCTTGCTGAGAGAAATTTAGCATTTAGAGGAACAGAAGAAAATGTTGGTAATTAGAGTGTACACAATGGAAACTTCTTAGATCTTGTGGAGCTGCTTGGAAAGTTTGACCCTGTTCTTGATACACATTTGCAAAAATCAAAACCCACAAAATTCATAATCAATATTTAGAAAAATATACACAGAATGAACTACTAAACATCATGACTACAGCTCTTTTGAATGGGGTACTGAAACGTGTAAGAGCAGCTAAGTACTACCCCATTATTTTAGACTGCACATTTGATATGAGTCACCAAGAACAAATGTCTTTAATGA
The DNA here is from genome assembly GCA_964036315.1 of Acanthosepion esculentum. Lineage (NCBI taxonomy): Eukaryota > Metazoa > Mollusca > Cephalopoda > Sepiida > Sepiidae > Acanthosepion > Acanthosepion esculentum. Next base: position 54,444,083 of record OZ038503.1, on the reverse strand, counting down.
TCAGGTATGTGTCTGATGTTAACTTGGCTCCTTCAGGTGTTTATGAACATTTCATAAAGTTTATAAAAGTTGAAAGTAGCACAGGAGAAGATTTATATAAAACTTTATTAAACAGACTGAATGAATTAAATTTAGAAGTGCAAGACATTCAAGGTCAAGGCTACGACAATAGTAGCAACATGAAAGGTTACACATCTGGAGTAGAAGCACGACTGTTGAAGGATAATACAAGATATCTTTTGCACCCTGTGCAAGTTACAATTATAACCTTTTACTTGAAGATGTAGCCAGATGCTATAACATTTTTGGGGATTCTGCAAACGATCTACATATTATTCTCAGCATCAACTTTGGTCATTTTGAAAAAAATATCTCCAGGTTATCTTTTAAACCCTTAATCAATAAAAGGTGGTAGTGTTGTGTTGATAGTGTTAAAGCTATTCGTTATCAGGTTGGAGAAGTATATGATGTACTTGTGGAAATATCAGAGATAACAGATGAGTCCAAGGTAAAAGCAGAAACTGAATCTTTAGCAAATCAGCTAAAAGACTACAAATTTTTACTTTATTTGATAATTTGGTATGAAGTACTTTTCAAAGCTGTGTAAGCAAGGTGAAACAAAGGACATTGATGAAGGCAAGGAGTCATTTGAAAAACTATTATCATGGCTAAGAATTTATATTGAGGAAGATTTTAATGATGTTCTAGTAAGTGCAAATGAATAGGCTGAAGCTGTTGAATTACCATTGGAGGAGTTAAGACAATTTCAAGAAAAGAAACTACGTAGAAGGAAGAGAAAGTTTTCATATGAGACAATAGATGATCCAAAAGAAGCATACAGAGTTCAGTGCTTCAACTTAGTGCTAGACCAAGTAATTCAGTCCATGGGGTGTAGATCTGAACAACTTAAAAGCCATGTAAAATTATTTGGGTTTCTAAATAACTTTCAAAGTATATAGAAGGCGAAAATAAGGAAACACACAACAGACCTTGAAGCAGCTTTAACAGACACCACAATTAATCAGAGCACTGTTGGAGAGGTAGTTACTGAAAAAAACTAAAGACGTTGACGGCTATCTGTTGGTTGAAGAACTTGAAACTCTGCAAAATTTTCTTCCCTCCAGTATCATTAAGCCCCATGCTCTGTTTGAATAACTGATAGTAAACCATCGATTTAACGCATTCCCTAATATTTTTATTGTTTTCAGGATTTACTTAACAATGAATGTAGCATTCGCATCAGGTGAAAGAGGTTTTTCAAAATTAAAACTGATTAAACCATAGTTACGGTCAACAATTTCACAAGAGAAAATAAATAAATAAGAAATAATAGAAAATAAATAATTTGGCAATGCTATCTATAGAAAATGACATTGCTAAAACCATTGACCTTGAAAATATTTTGAGAGACTTTGCAAAAGAAAAAGTCTTTTTCTGTAATTGCCTTACTTTGTATTAAAAAAATAAAACTTCCATGTTGTCCTTCAAAATTTTAGTATATCAAGCATTTTTTTAAACGAAATATAAGCAAACATAAATTTTTAATTTTGTAGAGTAGGGGACCCGCCATCAGTTTTCTAATTGTGTCCCGCAATTCCTAGCTCCGGTCCTGTATATGTCAGTAAGTGTGTGCCCGTGTGTGTCTGTCTGTGGATGTGGGTTTATTAGTTTCTATCCAACCAACAGTTTTGTTATATTGTAAACAAGCAATTTAATAACACAACACACTACAAGTCTACTAGACTACCTAAATATTTTGCGATGGATTGATGTGTATATCTATAAATCCATCAGTTTATTCAAAAATCTTTCTTTCTTTCTTTTTTTGCTTGTTTCTTTTTACTTTCCTCTTTCTGAATGTTTGCTTCTCTCTCTCTCTCTCTCTCTCTCTCTCTCTCTCTCTCTCTTTCTCTCTCTCTTTGCCCACTCTTTGTAAGAGTGAAGATGTGGTGATAAACGTCGAAAGATAGGAGCTCTATCAGCAAAAGAATTGTAATTCTTCATAGGAGAATGCAAAATTCTTTATTTCACTAAGGTTTTACCTCCTCCTACACAAATAAATTCACTGAATTTATTCATATTCTTAATTCTATCATTTAATCACGTCTACGTGTATGAGTCAGACTATATTGGCAAGCCGACATGTCTACACACATATTAACATGCATAGAAATGTAAATGTCATACTGTAATATATACAAACCAATGTCGGTTATAATTAGACATCGATGGAAAAGTTAAAGATGCAGGGACACTAAATTATAAATTTCTGGCGACCGATATGAAGCCTTAGACGACTTCATTCAATTTTTATTGTTTTTGATTTAATCGCTATTCGTTTTAGGTATTCCATATTGTAATAGTAGTGATTTTGTTTAGCAAGGTGAAATGAACATGGGTCTAAATTTAACATGAAAAACTGGTAAAGTAATGCACTTTCAATACATTTTCCCCTTAATAACGACCTTGTAAATATACCAAACAAAATCGAATGCGAAAAAGAATTTAACGAGGAAACAGATACCAACATTCATCGATGTGTCTATATTTTAGTTCGCTTCCCCTATCTGTTAAATTGTTGTTAAGAGTGCTTTAGTACTCAAGTAGGTCTAAAAACCAGTATATATATGTATATATATATGTGTGTGTGTGTGTGTGTGTGTATAAATTTAATATAATATACTATAACATAGTGCACGGTGATTTGTGCCTCACGATTACCACGTGCATGAAACTCAGAGTTGCACCAAACGGTGAGAAAACAAATGTATATTTATTCTTAGTATATATATATATATATATATATATATATATATATATATATATATATATATATATATATATATATGTAAAGAGAGAGAGAGAGATATGAATAGACTGAGATAGATAGATAGATAGATAGATAGATAGATAGATAGATAGATAGATAGATAGATATTACAGTGCCTAACTCTCAGTTTTCACTCTTTGTCCTTTGCAAATCTTACTTTTATATTAGCATCTGAACTCACCCTTTGTCGTGATCTTTATCCATACCCCGTTTCTGCGTTTACTTTTTTTTTCCTTTTTCGTTAACTCCGTGACTCAGCATAAAGTGTTTTCAAATCGAAGTTCGGATTCCCTCGCTGCCTTTTCCAACGACATTTTGGCTCGCCCATAAATAACCTGTAGCGATTGACCAGTCAGAAATGACAACATAATTTACAAGTACGCTGATTCTAAAGTCAAATTTAAGCAACGAAAGAAACGTATAGCCTGCTTAAACTATATTTGCTGTAAACTTAGCCGATTCCACCTGATCGGTCTGCTTCTTTCTTCATCGGGGACAAACTCTGTCACGGCTAAAGCGACTGGAAAACACCTTGGGCAAGCATAACCAATCCTAAAATCAATGCCTTTTACTAATACATCTTATTTCTATAAATCAGCTGTAAGGCCACTTAGTGTAGCTTTGGCTTCGGAAGTAAACTTACTTTGCAAAAAAGCCATCTTTCAACGGCTTTCTTTATTCGTTTTATCCAAGTAAACTTTTTAATTATACAGGATCAGCTGCAAAGTCCAGAATTACTGGTTAATCGTTTCATGAGTGCAAATTTATAAGGCTAAATAATTGTTATCCATGGATTAATGTGTCACAAAATAATATTAATAAGTATATCTAATAATGAACTTATCTTTGTAATTGTTTTATGTAATAGAATCAGTAAAGTTGTATGAGAATTCGTCGTAAATATAAAAATCAGTGAAAGAATTAGAAAACAGTTGCAGTTTGCGAGAATAGGATTGCTAAAGATTCGATGATATTCGTAGCCATTTGCTCCTGCTTATTTTAGTAAAGATGTCCACATTGTCTTTTATGGCTTATTAGCCCTTCTTAAAGCCGAAAAATATTTCGGATTGTAAGAGGTCGCATACAGTACTTGTTGTTTCGAAGCGGTACCCCTTCTAAGTACTGACCGAGAACTGATGTTTTCAGTTTTGAACAGGAATGGGGGTTTATCTCTTGTTTCCTGCTTAGTATTGGGTTACCGTTTCTTTCAAAACTCTTTTCATTCTCTTTCACTCCCAGTATCCCTCTTGAATCTTGGTTGGCATTATCGCATTATTTGGGGTGAATTCATTAAAAACAAATTGCTAATTCGTATTCTCACAATTATAAATATTACAGCAACAAAAATAATAATAGTAACAACTGACTTTATAATTGAATTCCTTTGAAAAAGTGAACAGCAAATAGGGAGATAGGTGGGAGAGAAAACACCAGAATACAAATATAGCAAGAGTATTTAGAAATATTTTCGAATTTAAAGAATGGAATTCTTAAATGATATCCTTAAATGTTATACAATTTATGTGTAAACAGCAATAACAATCACGTGACTTAATTCTGATAATAAGTGGAATAAAGAAAGGAATAACACAACGATAGAAACGATTAATTATAGAAAAATATTAAATGTACTTAAGATTGTTTCATAACTATATCAGTATAAGGCGAGAAATTCACCAGATGCATTATACCCTAGAATTCTTCATGAAAGTCATAATAACAATCTGTATAATCAGCAGAATAATTTAACCTCTTTAAAATTAGCATTTTTTTAAACTATTTTCAAAATCAGAATTTTTATCGAATACATCGACATAGAATTTGGAAGAGAGGAGTGTGCAAATTAAGAAGCAGTAAATATTAAGAGAAAGAATTGTCCTGCTTAAAAACACTAATATAATTTGGATGGGGAATGTAAACTAGTAACATAAATATTTACGAGTATTAAAATGTGATTCTGTTCACCAGTTAGAAATTAAAGAAAATGAGAAAGACTACATTAAATGAATAATGAAAATTGCAAACAAATTAAATGAGAAAAATGATCATTGTTAAGTATTTATGAACTTCTAAAAAGATGAATTCAAAACAATGCCTGAAATTATGAAGATGCAGAAAACGTTCTGCGCAAGTATGGTGTTGATATGCTTTAGTTCAGGCAATCTATAAAGAAAAAGAAAACGGGTGCGGAATGGCACACGAGGAGAATTTTAGCCTCTTATCCTTCCTTTTATAAATAATTTTAGAGTCACGAGTGAAGAAGACAAAACACTTACTCAGAGTGAAATTTCTAAACAAACAAACGTTTTATTGAATGACAACAATATTTTGACAGTATACAAATTGTACAAAATACAATATAGGTCTTGCACGAAATTTCCCTTGTGCACCTTAAACTATCAAAGCATTTCTTTGAAATACAAATCTGTTTTCCCTTAGAAAACATCAGTTCATGTAAAACAATTTTTCCATCACAGCAAAGGAGTTTTAACATATCTTGGAGCAACAGTTCATATAAATCAATATCTTGGCCACAGGAGAAATTTACTTTGAATAGTTCACATATCCAAAATGTCGAAGTTCAAAAGTGGCTGGGAAAAGCAAAGGTGATTCTCTGTCACACCTTTAGAAAAGTCATTCAAATGAGATAAACATAAACTTCGAAAATAACTTCTTCGTAAAGAGCATTCTCATAGGTTTTTAGTTCTTTCTCTTCTTCGTCTTCTTCAACAACAGTAGTAGTAACAGAAGCAATCTTTTATCATTCTAGGTTACAGCTTTTCTCACCCGGGTGGTCGAATCCCTCGGCAGCAGCAGTATGAGCAGCAGCAGCAGCAGCGGACTTTACACGCCGATGCAATCAAATCCATTCTACCCAGATCACAGCTTTCTTGCTCGAATTGGCTATTCCTTTATGGCTGTGCTGTTAAAATTTTCCCTCTTATATAACAAACAAGTGACTCCAACCGGATCAAAACCCATTTTCTCAGGGTTCGAATATTTTTTACTGACATTGGTTAAAAATTTGAGAATCACTATCCATTGAAACCGCACCTGTTTGCAATTTAAATTTGTTTGGTTTTTGACAATATTAAATCCGAGACTCATTTTGTACATATTACTCAAAAAATGTTTATATCGCCTGGTTTTCTTTTTGTGGTTTCTTTTTACACATTCCAACATTTGTTTAGTGTTTCATACAATTTTAATCTTATCTCTTTTATTAAAATAATTTCTATATTCATTTTACACAGTTCCAAAATTTTAATTATTTTTCTTATACAATTTAAATATTATTGTTTTTATTAAAAAACAATTTTTTATATATCACAAATATTTGAATCAGCACCTTCTTTACTAAAAGAAATTTGCCCCGTGGCGAAGGAAATTATGATTTTACTTTGCCTAAGAGACATCGCGCATTTCCAGTAAAATTAACCACTGACGATTTTCTGTACAGAAGACAAGAATAATCTCCTACTTTAGAAAACTGCTTACAATATTTTTCTTCGAATGAGTTGACACCCCGGAGACAATTCCTTCTTCTTTTCAAAATGTCTTACACTACGTATTTATTTTTTTCAATGGAAATGAATATCAGTACTTTTCATTTAAAATATACGAAAAACTGGAACTCGAAAAATTAAAAACTATATATAAAATAATTAATGAACTTGAAATTAAAGTGTGTCATTTTTAATATGACGAAATTAGTATTAAATTTTAAACTTAATACAAATTCCGTCATATTAAAAAATTATTTGTATTTTGCATAGAAAAGACATGTTGTTTGGCAGGGAAAAAAAACAGGAAATAATGATCCTAAAGTGAAAATATAAAATTACAAGAACCGATTTTCATTGCTAATTTTTACGCAACACCAACCCAAATAAAGAGACGCAGATCCCATTGTGAGAAGTCCTGAGCGAGATTTAAAAGATTAAAAAAAAAGTCAATATGAAAAACTCATTTTTAAAGTGCGTCTACTGAACTGTAGACGCACTTTTAAAAATTATCAATTCACCTATATGCTAGTGAATGCTGAGCGATCTCTTCACAGATGAAGAGAAAAATGGAGGAAACAGAAATTTTTCCCGGAGTCGTTGTTCCGTTTTCATTTTGAATCTGTAGGTCTGATGAATTGGGTCTTTCTTACGATTCCAATGGAATAAATTATGACCATGGAATATTAGTGTTTAAGTCTTTTTATTATATCCTTACTCTGTCCTGGACATCGAGTTCTACCTGGATCATATCCACTTGGAATTATTTTTATACATATATGTATGTGCCTATATAATTGCATATGTATGTGTATATTCACCACTAATATTTTATATATATATATATATATATATATATATATATATATATATATATATATATATATATATATATATATATATATTTCACTCTCTTGGTGTTCATTTTCAACACCGTGATGATGTTGCTATGACATTACTGATACTGAAATAACAGGAAGAAATGAGATCATTAAAAAAAATCGAGAATGAAGTAAGTAAAATTGATATTTATAGCAACTGTTGTAAGTGACAATTAAGATTCGTTGACACATCAAAAACTTTACCCCTTTGCTGAGAGCCAGAAGAAGTAGTGGAGAGAGGTAAAGCATTAGGGATTTTTTGAATCGCTAATCGCAGACAGAACGTCTCAGCCTTGAAAGGGAGACAAGTCTTATCAAATAATGCATTTAACAACGAATACAATAGTACGGATCTGTGTACGGAATTATTATTATATACAAACACATTTACATATGTGTTTTATGTGGTGTACATATACCACTATTTACTACAAAGTTTAACAAAGTTTGGCATAAAGCCATAATAGTATCGAATGAGCATGGAATTCGAGCAACCAGATAATGTTGATAACTATAGTGCGATGTCTATATGTATTAGACGTGTACGTGTGATTTAGTTTATATATGTGATTAAGTATGTACGTGTGTTTACGCATCCTTACGTTATTGTTTTTATTTTCATTGAATACCAAAGCGTATGCGTATATGTCAGTAAATTCAATGGGAAATTTATATTTGCTAATTATATAATAAATCAGTGAATTAGTGTAAATCTGAGTGTCCGCTGTTGTTTCTAGGACTTTTGTTTTTAATGTTTCGGATGAATGTCAAACAATAGATGTTTTGTCTCTGATAATTTTCCTGTTACAAAAAGTAACAGTAATTCTTCCAAGTGCTGTCTACTAAAAGAGTCGATTTCTCATCATTAATTTAGAAAGAGACACATTGAGGAAAAACATTTTTCCTGTCTTCCAGTTTATAAAGAGTATGGTAAGTTATCGATTTTCGCCTCATAGATAAAAAGGTATTTCATAGACGAAATCAATTTTGATACTTGTATATATTCACTAGGTACTCAGTAAGGATCGAACTAAATCTAAATAATTTACAAGTATTATCTGCTTGGATAGATTATCCGAATGATGTCGAGAAAGAGAAACAGAGGGACAGAGAGAGAGAGATGATTATTAGGACAAAAATAGTACATGCATTCGACATGAGTATATATATATATATATATATATATATATATATATATATATATATATATATATATATATATATATATATATATATATATATAAACAGTTATTTGATAAAATCATCCCCAGCCTTGAAAATGACTTCATTGCGGCCTCAAAAGCGACTTCATGCCAGGATCAGGCGGTTCTCCTTCATATTAGCCATTGTGTCTATGAGAGCAGCATTCGACGGGTCCTTAGTATTGTCGAGGCAATGTTGGTTTTACCTAATACATCAGTAATATATCTCTCATGGATCACAATAAAAAAATAAAATTAATTATATATTATACAAAATACAATACAACCAATTTAATTATTCGCAATAACTCCTCCTTACTAACTGATGCATTACGTAAAACCAACATTACATATCAAGTTAAATGTTACTTGGGAGAATGTATCTCCGACAGAAAAATAAATATATATATATATGTTATCAAAACGTCTAACTCTACACATGTCTAATATACGAAAAAATATTCGTGGATATGAAAGGATTATGATAAAAATAAGCAGACATAATGTTTGTAATTTATTCAATGAGACATGCCTAAAAGAGAATTTGCTGCCTAAACACACACAGACAGACACACACACACACACACACATATATAGACTTGGTAAATAAAAGTAAGTTATATATCAGCATAAAGGAATATGATACATGATTATGAAAATAAAAAGAGGTTTGAGTATACTTTAAGAAAACATCAACAATTAATAAACATACAAATAAATGTAGCGTCTCTTCGTAACTAAATGGTCATTGAGATGGAATCGGTGAGCCAGGTTCAAGAGGTCAAATGCCATAGCAAATCACAGATAATAATAAAAAGGAATCTTTGGAGACTCATGAACAATTGCGTCCTGAAAGGATATTTTTAAGGTCATGTTCCTTCGGAACGTATCGATCATGGCATTTATAAATAATGAATGCATATGAAAAGTTCTTAATCAAACCCACTTTCCCAAGACAGACCATATTTCTAAACATAAGAATTTATTTGGAGAGCATATTGGTCGGGCTGCTAGCTTTACAGCGTACTCTTCCCCATATATACTATAAATATGTATATTTTAAAAGATATGATTAAGTAAGTTTAGAAGAATCAATATTCAAAAATAAATGAATGTAAGTAAATTCATACTTAAAAAGTGAAAGTAAATCAAACTATAAACAAAAATATGCATTTCTATAGGTCTTGAACGTGCTAGAATAAATGAGAACTCATTCTTATATACCTGTTACTTTTGACCCGTTTTAATATTACCAGCGTCTTTGACATTATATTGTTACGCGAATTAACAATGGGTATACAGCAATGTCATATTATGGAAAACTTTTACCTCGCTAGATAAGAAACCTAAGCAGAGAAGATAACGGGTATTCCCAAGCCGCCAGCCCACAACTAAAGATGGGAAACGTTGTAACAAACCCTGCTGTTAACAATGGACTTGGTCCGCTTAATTGCGCCTCTTAAATCTAACTCATACATAATATACATATCAAAATGGCCCAAGGAGAAATGGTTTGAGACATTCTGGCTCTCTTTTCATATATGCAGAACTGAGGAACGTTGTTCAGTGAAATCATGGGACACTGTGTACTATTTTCTACTATCATTCTCTTCAAAAGTGTGGCTGGTCTTACAGCATATTAAGCAAATCTTCTGTGTGCGTAGTCTAATAGTTCAGTCTGTCTTACATAAAACAGAATTGTTGGAACCTCGAAAGCGATGGAGAAGCCCATTATACAACAATGTATTTGTGTGTATGTTGTTTACTTAATGATGCATGTGTGAAATTCGCTTTTGAATGAGTGCGTAATATCTCCTGTATGACCGGATGTATTATTGAATCCGTCACAGAATATTTCCTCACAAAACATTAGCTTTATCCATCCCTCACAAATGAAGCTCTCTTAAGAGACATGTTTGTTACTGAGTGGTGGCTTTCTACTTTCGTGCTTTTTGACAATTCAGTGAGTGCCTTCAGAAAGCTGCCATTATCACATAAAAATTGAAGTCGACAGATGAAAACCACTTCTTTTCATTCAATCTAAATGGAAATGACTTTTAATAAAATGTGTTAGCGTGCATCGCGTTTGTCAACCAGGAAACATTCTTATTTCTGTTAAATCCTAAATTAGGAAAAACATTTATAAGATCAAATCTAATTTAGATATTTTTTTTTTATATAAACTTGAAAAATCTGTGGCAACTTCTCCAGTTGGGAGATTTCTAATCAGACAAAAGCATCTTTTGCTTTCAATTCTCTGTACTTGAGTTTTTAAATTTTATGCGATATTTGAAACTTGTTTCTTTTCTTTTTTTTATTGTTCCTCAACTCTCATCTTTTATTTCATCTTCTTCATATGATTTTCGTCTCCCATTCTTCTTCTTATTATTATTATTGTTGTTGTTGTTGTTGTTGTTGTTGTTGTTGTTGTTGCTGCTGCTGTTATAATTAGTACACACCGGCCATTTTCTGCTTGTTTTAAGATCAAGTAACAGGGATCTTGTCGAAAGTCCTTCAATCTCTCATGAGTATTCTTGTCGATTTCAACGATACTCCTGACTAGGTTCAATTTCCTCCTTTTGATTTTCCATTTTTCCAAATAAAATTCGTCGGGGCTATTTCAAACGCTCAAGTAACCATTGGGATTTGGATCACCTTCATGTTTTTTTCTGTTCACTCGCACATTAATGATATTTGTACAACATTTCACTTTATTTCACTTTCATCGTATGGCTTACTAGCACGGCAATATGTTTAAGTCAACATATTTTTGTTTTGTTTAACATGTTTATATTTGGTTCAGAATGGATGGACGTGTAATTTTGTTCATCAATAAATAAAAAAATTGTTCTGATTAATTTCTGTAATTACTCGTCAGATATTTTGACTTACTGCGTTGTTCTTGGCACATTGTTCTATTATAGTTTTCCAAATCTGAAATCCAAGTTTTTCAACATCTGATGTAAGCATTCTATAAGCTTATAATTGCTTGCTATTTATTCCTTTTCAGCATTTGTTTGTGTTAGGCTTCATTTTTACTTCACTAGTAATTCCGGGACTCTTCCTTCTAAAAGCTATTTGTATAGTATCAGTGCGCGTCATTTATGTATAGATGTAACTTTTAAAGCAGAATCCACGGAAATCCATATTATTCTCTTCTTCACCCTGTTATCATCAATATGTTCTAATTCTAATAGTTTAGGACTATACGTGAAACTTACTGCTGCAACACTGTTTTTAACTGATTCTCCAGCATAAATAGGGAAAAGGTGAGATAGAAAGTCTGTGAAATAATTATCAATTATTTTTACCTGAATTGGTATTTTGTTCCATTATTTTTCGCATATGGTCTTCAAATCTGGGATGTTGGAGCTCTCGATTGGATTTGAATTTTCAAATAACGCCACAGATTGGGTTTAAATCTGGGGACTGATTTGGCCATTTCAGCATTTATATGATTATTTGTTCTCATGTATACATATATATATATATATGTGTGTGTATGTGTGTGTGTGTGTGTGTGTGTGTGTGTGTGTGTGTGTTTGTCTGTTTCTGTACATTAAAGAAGTAAAACATTTTGTCAACTGTGTATTGAATAATTAGAACGATTCAATTAGAAATGTTAACACTTTGAAATAAATATTCATATATCTCGTATTCATTTTATTCCACAGAGAATTTGTAAAAATATTTGGGGCGATTCTTGGTGTTATAAACTAAGGAAGAGAAATAGTATGATGTATAAAGCTTTCAATACTAAGCTACCTATTTTTTTAGTTTCAAATAGAGGGGCCAGGGCGATTTGGGGGGGAGAAGTATCCACCCAGGGATCCTTATTTCAACCACCCTTTTTATTAAATATTCAAATGAAATGGTTTGTCTTAAAATGCTCGCAGACTAAATTAAGAGATGGGAGGGGGGATTTCATGATTAAAAGGACTGTTTGCAGTAAGGATGACTCGGGTGGATATTTCTCCCCAAATGATTGATCGTCTACTTAAAAATCAAAGGTAGATAGATAAATCTATTCCTGTTGGTAAGGTTTTTAAAGAAGTGTAACCCCTCAATTTCAGGCAGTAGGTAAAGCAATGACATCCAGTGCTAATAAGCTGAAACGATGACAAATTACTCGAAATGAGTGATCTATTTTAAAATGGCCGTTTTGTCAGTAGTGATCAAGTAGATTATAGAGGGATTAAGTTCTGGATATGATGAAATTGCATTGGATATCTTTGGAAATGGGTTCACGGTTCTTTTATTGTAGAGAAAGCCAAGAAGAGGCGGTTTTCTCAGAGAATTTAAATACAATCGCTTCAGATGTTCTCTTTGTTCAAGCTGAGAATAACGATTTCCGATTTCAAGTTCATTAGGCATATTTTATTCTCCAGAACACCTTGGTTCTTTCTTTTCATTTCTTTCTTTCATTGTTCGTCTTTCTCGCTTAATTTCTTGCTCTTTTCTCCACCATTTTATAAATACATACGAGTGATGCTGAAAAATACTAAATCAAACCAAGGATAGACTCAAAATATTCTGATATTTGGTCAAATTTGGAGACTCCGATCCCTTTTTATTAACTCGATGCGTATGCGGCTAATCTAATCTTACAGTTTTATCCAACCTCCCTTTCTTTCCTTGTATTTATCTAGTTCTCAATGTTGGCCTTTTCTCACTGTCTTCTCTGGCAAATACACACATATGTATGCCAGAATTTACAACTGTCTCTTTCTGAGTATACAGTGGAGGGGGGAGGGTAAACAAATATACGTACACATATAAATTTTTAAATTATTGTATTTCCAACTAATGAATAAACATACTTTTCATATAATTAACTGTACACAGATGCACAATAACTAGATATGCATAGAAAGTAGAAAAAAATTGATTTAACTGAAATAAATCCCATTTATCCATTTTAATGGGTGAAAAAAGTATTCGTACACTACAAATTTCACATTTTAAAACTTTTAAATTGCTTTAATACTCTACATTATTCGAGTGAAATATTCTAGAATGTCCCAATAATTTTATCAGTAGTTATTTTTAGCCTAAATAAACAAACAAAAAATTCTGTAATTGATATTCGTGCAAGGTTATCAACATGGCAAGAGGTAAAGAATTGACAAATTCGCAAAAAGAACTGATTGTTAAGCTGAGAAAATCTCAAGCAACCCGAATATTCTATTTACTACCATTAGTTCATTCATTGAAAGTATAAAAAACTCAAAACTGTTGAAAACCAAAGAAGAACAGGTGCTCCGCGGAAGATTTCTTTAAGATCTCCCAGGAAATTAATGCGTCAAATTAAACAAAATCCAATGTCAAGTGTTGCAGGATGATTTGTTTTCATCAGGAATATGTGTCACTAAACGGAGAATAAGCAATGAAATTCTTAGGAATAGCCAGAAGTCGTTCTCCCCTCGGAAAACTCCACTGCTATTGAAAAGACACAGAGATGCCAGGTTGAAATTCGTCCGTGAACATGAGGATAAGGAAAAATCGTATTGGGAAAGAGTGTTATGGACAGGGGGAAACCAAAACTGAATTGTTTGGACGTAATTCTAGAAATCATGTGTGAACGAAAGATGGCGATACCTTCAAATAAAAGAACACTGTTCCAACAGAGAAAGTTGGTGGTGGAAGCAATATGATTTAGGGATATTTTTCTGCAAAAGGCTCTGGCAACATATCAGTGATAGATTGTAGAATGAACGCCACAGCATGTCAAAATATTTTGGAAGCAAAATTAATGATTTCGGTTGAAAATCTTGAACACCCTCCTGAGTGAATCTTCCAATAATATAATAATCCTAAGCACACTGAAAATCAACGAAAAAATGGCTTGCTGAAAACAATATACATATCCAGAAATGGCTAAGTCAGTCCTCAGATTTAAACCCAATCTCTGGCATTATTTGAAAGTTCAAATCCAGTCGAGAGCTCCAACAAACATTCCGGACATGAAGACAATATGCGAAGAAGAATGGAACAAAATACCAACTAAAATTTACACATCATTAATTGAGAACTGCAATAAGAGGTTACTTGCTGTAGAAGTTAATAATGGCTATTCTACAAAGTATTAAATGAACATTATGTAACTCATTAAAATGAATAAATACGATTTGTTTCTACTAAATCATTTTTTGTTTTCTATGCATATTTAGTTATTATGCATCTGTGTACAGTTAATTATATAAAAGTGTTTATTCATTAGATACAATAAATTAAAAATTTGTATGTGTACGAATATTTGCTTCCCCTCACTGCAAGTATAAGCGTTCTTTTTGCGTTCATTTTCTCTAAAACGTCCTCATTACTCGCATATTCAGTCCGTGGTATTCTCAACAGCCTTCTGTAGAACCACATTTCTGTTGCTTCAAGTCTGTTTTTCATCAGTGATGAAGCTATCTAGCATTCACTGCCATAGAAGAGGCCTAAATTTTACATGGCATCTCATTACCCATTTTTTCAAATGACATTTTCCTTTTTCTTAATACGTTGCTTAGCTTTTGTAAGACATCTTTCACTATCCCAATGAACCTTCAGATTATGTTGTCGCGTGAAAATTATATGTTACTCTATTCCTGGTTTTTATATAAGAACAGTTGTACTATAAAAGACTTTCATAATAAGAACCTGATAAATACTAAAAGGTCAAGAAAAACATATTTGAAAATATGTTTGGTACCATATAGATATTATCTAATTAGCAATATGCCTTAAAACTATACGTAAAACCATCATCTGTGACTTGTGTGTGTGTCGTAAGGGTTATCAACGCGGAATGTGGAATCGGCGAGCCGAAATCAAATTCTGACCGAATAACTTCCATTCACTTTCGGGCTCATTCCTTTGAGTAAGGCACGAATCTATCTCTTCTCTCCAACGGCAGGTACATTTGTTAAATAGGTAGACCAGGCATTCTATATTTGAATGGGAACCATTCTGGGAGAAAAACTATTCTGTGCGCAGAGCAGTACTTTCCCGAGAATAGGTCCTCTCAGGGATGGTTCCTTGGTGATGGTACCATGTAACATTGTACACGATGTCACATGTGAACTAAGATAGAAATGCCATGAAGAGCAATAGCGTAGGTTAGCAACCCAATGATCTCATAGATCAAGTTTTTAACAGAAACTGGACTCGTCTTCTGAAGGATAATACTTCAGTAAGAAAATAGAGTTACAATACTCTATATTATATATTCATAAGCATATATACATTCATATAGATAAGAGATTAGAAATTCATTTTCTTCACCATTACATGATTATTCTAAACAGATATAGCATTTAAAATCTTGAATGGATAATAAGAGTCTATGATTCTCTACTTCAGAAATTCTTTCCTTCAAGGTGACCAATATAAGGCATTCGATGCACCGATAATTCATATTCCTCTGAGTCAACGGCCAGCTAACTAGAGGGGGTGTCTCCATAAACCACCGTGGAGAAGGCAGCGGGAAACCACTCCACTATTAATCCCAAGATGTATCATGGCTAACAACACCCACAGTATGAAACCTAATGGCGTGAAAGGGGTTAAGTCTATGGGAATTATTAATATGCCCGGTAAGGACAGACATGTGCAATAGTTGTCACCTGACCGTCATCCAGTGACTGCTAGCATAAACAACGTAAAGGGGATAAAATTCCTCGTAACCTATCCCTCGCCTGGAAAGGAATGACGTGAGCAACAGGTGTCACCGGACTGTTATCTTGCGAAAGCTCGCATCAAACAAAACATTACTCTCGGGACATAGAACGTTCGAACGTTGAACAACAGCGGCCAATCAGATAATGTGAAACAAGAGATGAGCAGGCTAAAAATCAACATCTTAGGTGTATGTGAAACCAGATGGTCAAACAACGGAGATTTTGTCAGCGGCAAGCACAGAATTATTTATGCAGGCGGAGAGAAAAATGATAAAGGAGTAGGATTGATACTAGATAAAGTCTTTAAGAAATGCGTTCTGTGATACTACCAACTAACAGCGCAAAATAAGGAAGAAAAAATCGAATCTTTCTACTCCATGCTAGGCAATGCCAAGGCTCCTCGCAAATCACAATAAGTCATAATTATCATGGGAGACCTGAACGCCAAAGTAGGCAGGAAGAGGGAAGGGGATATAGCCGGAAATCCGAACCTGGAACCCGCAATGAATGTGAAGAAAAATGGATCACGGCCAATGACCAGATAATAGCCAACACATGGTTCCAAGAACATCCGAGACGATTATGGACATGGAGGAGCCAGGAGGAGAAACTTAAAACCAAACTGACTAATTAACTATCAACAAACGACTCAGGAATGCAATGATTCACTGCAAAATCTACCCAAGTGCCGACTGCGGAAGCGATCATCGCCTTGTTATATGTAAACTAAAAATGAAACTGCGGATACTGAAGAAGCCATATGCAGCACCCAAATTGCAATATAACAAAATCCTGAGCGACCCGTACCTGAAAGAAAAATATATGGACAATGTAAAGGACACAATGGAAACTCGAAATGGAACACACTAAGAGACGCTTTAGTGACATCAGCAAAGTATATCATCCAAAATAATAAGGAACAAATGCAGGAAGAGTGGCTAAACAATGAAAAGTGCAGAAATAGAGAGACTGTACCACCATCAAAAGGGATATGCATAAACAAATAAGCGAACTAACAGGACAGAAGACATGCTCATCAACAGGATGCATAAAATCAAAGGATGGAATGCTCATATTAGAGAAGGAAAATTTCTTCGGCGCTGGAGCAAGTATATTAGAGAACTCCTCCACGACGAAAAAGAACAACCAGCATTACACAGAACTACCGACCGATCTGAAATTTTAAAAACCGAAGTAGAAGCTGCACTGACCAAATTGAACAGAAATAAGGCTGCAGGGCCAGACGGAATTGTAATGGAAATGCTGATTTTGGCATAGACATGATCACAGAAATAATAAATGAAATCTACAACAGTGGGGATATACCGGAAGATCTCAGCAGATCTATTTTCATAGCATTGCCTAAGAAACCAGGCGCAAACGAATGGGAACTCCACCGAACAATCAGCCTAATGAGCAACGTAACAAAACTCATTATCCGTATTCTGATGAATAGAGCGCACAGCAAAATCAGGCCAGAGATAGGACATGAACAGTTCGAATTCGTTAAAGACACCGGAGCAAGGAACGCGATGTTCATGCTCAGAATGTTATCAGAAAGAGCAATACAAATGCAGAAGTACGTGCACCTATGTTTCATAGACGACGCAAAGGCGTTCGATAAAGTACGTCACAAAGATCTGTTGGAACTGCTCATCAACCTTGATATATTTGGGAAAGATATTAGAATAATCAAGAACCTATACTGGCATGCGCATAGACAATGAGCAGATATACAAAAATAGAAAGGGGCGTAAGGCAAAAATGTGTCTTCTCACGGGACTTATTCAATCAAGACAGCGAGGCAATTCCGAGAGTATTGGAAATCCTACCGGGAGTCATCATTGGCGGCCATAATCTTAACATAAGATACGAAGATGACTCAGTACTGATAGAAGACATGTAAAAGAAATTACAAAACCTCCTACAGAAGTTAGCGAAGGGAAGCGAGAAGAAGGGACTAAGCATAAACTACAAAAGAAACTTGGAATGCATGGTCATCAGTAAAAGGATGAGCTCGAAATGCGATTTACAGGTCGGGGACACTAAAATGAAGCAGGTGCCGACTCATTCCAAAAGCTAGGCAGAGTATTACGAGATAGGAGGATTTCTTTGATAAAAAAGAAAAAAGTACTGAGCTGCTACGTGACATCTGTTATCCATTACGGCAGCGAATGTTGGACGGTCTCCTCAAAGATGAAAGAGACTCGAGGCAATGGAGGCATAGTTCTACAGAAGGATAATAAGGATATCATGGACCAACTGTGAGCAACGATGAGGTTTTGTTGAGGATGCAAACAAGGAGGAAGAGTCAGCTGAAATTTCTGGGACACGTGATGACAAAGTAGGGCGCTTGGAAAATCTGATACTCACAGGTCGAATAGAGGGAAAGAGAGACAAATGAAAGCAACGCATGACATACCTAGTGGGCTTAAACAAGTGGATGACAGAACAGGGCCTTGGGAAAGTGCCAAAGGCACAAAACTTATTGAGAGCTACAAGAGATAGGGGGAAGTGGAGAGCCATGATCGCCTACGTCTTAAAGGGACACAGCACGTAAACAAGAAATCATAATGTTTTGATTTTTACTTAATGTCTGTATTGGATTATATTTAGTAGTACAAAGCCAACATATAGAAAATCGATGTATTATAAATCAAATTAGAACCTTCATTCTAAGAATAAAGATTATGACATTTTTCTTCATAAAAAGCTTATCACACGATAGCCATTATATAGTAATCGACCTGCCATAAATCCTATTCTTTTGTTATTTGTTAACAAACATCTTTATGTAGTTGCTGCAGTCGCTGACTATTTAATGCATTGTTGATATTTTGTGTTTGTGTCTTCCTTTTCGTTTATGAACAATTCCCAATGAGTTTTGACTCTCAAGGAAACCATAAGCCTCGTGCCAATGTAATGATCTTCCTTTTTGGCTAACATTTTTTCCTGCCATAGCAACGGTGTACCCGAAAGAAAAACAAATTCAACAAATGACAGAGAGAAGGGTCTTTTTATTCATATAATAACCAATGGTATTTTGTCTCGATATGATTCCATATATTAAAATTTTAACTTTTTTTTCTTTATTTTAATATGCGACAAGTGTGCCTTCCAATCTAACTGATAGATGAGGACTGGATTAGAATTTTGGTAGGTTGCACCAGTCTAATAATATTGTATAACCTTCATGTTTATATATATATATATATATATATATATATGTGTGTGTGTGTGTGTGTGTGTGTGTGTGTGTGTGTGTGTGTGTGTGTGTGTGTACATACATAAATATATTCAGCAAGGATAAACGTGTAAAGACTACGTAATAACGATGATTATAGGCATCTACGCCGAAGGCGATAGGAGTAGGTTTACCTGACCTGGAAACGGTTGAAACGACCAAAAAGTGTACACTGAAAAAACAGATCAAAATAGAATCCAATTTAAAATAGAAATAGTTGCTTATTTATCACTAGAGTTTCAGTACTTTGGCTCATCAGACAATTGGCTCATTGAACAATTAATAAAAATTATTCTTAAGTGATTAATGCCCTTCTGAATCAAAGTGGCGAAACTATCGTAGTCAGTAAGTAACCGTTTTACATCATATATCAGATAACACACACGCACACACACATAAACACACACACATATTATAGCCACGTCATTGGTTGATGAGTAATTTCCATAAAAGAGATTTTGTTCACGCTTAATAAATTATGTAACTAGTGAGTGTATAACCTTTATACTGGTTATGTACATGTAGATATAACGGTGTTTATATGAATATTCTTCATAATAGGCAAATAGTTTTTATTTATGTATGTGTGCAACTGTGTACACATACATATGCATATATGGGTGTGCATGTCTGTGCTTTCTCGCGTGCTTGTGTGCATCTTTTCGCGTATGCGTGCGGGCGTGCATACACACGCCTACGTAGTTATCGCAAGCATCATTTATCTCGTTGCCGACAGCAGTTTAGACGTTGGCACACACTTGGTAAGAATACCTATGAGAGTCGGTCTTTCAAAGAGAAAGTTTGGAAGCCATGGAAGCAGTTGACGGAAATCTGGATTTGATGGCAACCAGAGAGTGAGTATTTAATTTTTGCTGGCAGAGAAACACAGACAAGGAAAGAAAGTATTTCAATCTTGAATACCTCAAAAGCTTTCTTATTAAGGATTCATTGCCAAAGGCAAAAAAAAAAATTAGGACATCTCACCTCCCATCTGACAGCTTAAAAAAGAGAAAGAAAATTCAAAATTGTATACAGATTCCGTGAAAAATGTGGTCAGATAAAAGTAGGAGTAGAAGCTAAAGAAATTTCGCCCCACAAAAAATGAACCGTCTCTGAATATTCAAAATTTAATCATCAAAAAGGGCCCAGACTTACAATGTATGGTCATGAATACTGCTATAACAATTACTTGGTTAAAGGTCAGAAAAGACTCAGAAAAGACTCTGAACGAGTGACGATCCAAAAAGTCCGTTTGTAGAAAATGGATCAAGAATCATATTATGGCTCAAAAGCAGAATTTTTATTTTAATCAATGTTTTTTATTAACGTAGTAAAAAATTTTTTTTGTTTTTTTAATCAATGAATAAATTGATTAAAAAATAAAAAACAAAATCAATGAACCCAAATAAATAAACTAAATAATAAACAAATTAACAAACCATTATGACCAAAATATTAGATAGACTATAAAAAATCAAACCAATAATCGGACGAAAAAATAGCTATCACTGTTATATAACGATAAAAGAAAAAATACTACGTTACTTAAAAACCGAAAACCGAAAAGAGTGAATAAAATATACAGTATAATAAATAAATAATAAAGAGCAAGTAAAATAAATTAATCTAAATTCATCCAATCAAATAAATAAACTAACAAACCGATCCCGATAAATTAACCGTTAGAAAAAACAAATAAAGATAATCAATCCAAATAAATACATGAAATAATAAAAAATTAAAAACCGCTCCAGCCAAAATAATAGAATAAACTACAACAATCAACCCCAAAATTGAATAAATAGCTTTAATTATCTTCCCAAACCAAAACAAAACTATTAAATAGCTATATAAAGAAAATTTTTACTACGTTAATAAAAACACCTATTAAAATAAAAATAAAAAATAAATATATAAGATAAGAAATAAAAATAAAAAATAAAAATAAATTAAAGCAAGCAAAATAATTTAACCCAAATAAATAAATGAACAAATAAATGACTTCCGGTAAAATAACCGCCAAAATAGACTAACCACAATGCACCACTGACCCGTATATATAAATAGCCGAGAAAAATAGCAGCACTCGTGGCCTGACGATTGCGTCTAGCATGAAACAGACGGTCGTAAATTTGTAATGCGGTTCTATGACGTCGTACATGACCACGTGAGTGAAATAAATCTTATCAACAGAACCATATGTTTAAAGTAGAAGAGGTCACGATGACTTGCGACTGTTATCAACTGCTCCCAAATTGTTCCGTCTACCCGATTTCATTCACAAGGCTTGGATCAACCCGTGGTATAGTTTTCGGACAAAGGTACGTTAAGCTGATAACATCAAGAAATTACCTTCCTGACAAATCCATCATGGTCGGAACAAAGTGAACGTTCTAACCATTCAGTCACGTTTTTTGCAAGAAAACCTTTCAGCATTCGAAACAACTTGGAAATGTGCATCATACATACTACTTATATTGATCTCTCGTTTGTGTCTCAACATCTATAAACACTTCAAAAGCGAAATGAACAAATCAAGAAATTATTTTATAATTTATAATTATTAAATATTTTTATTGATTTAATTTAATCATGAGTTTCACGAAGCAAATTTCATTTTACACGCTCTTAATCTCCAAATGTGTATAAAATTGCCATTTTAATATTTTTATATACTAATGGAATTTCTTATTTTTATCAGAAAATTCTAATGTTGTATAAGAATTGTCTTTGTCACTTTTGGTTTTTTCGTTGTCGTTTTTATTCTTTTCCATCCCGTTTATTCTTCATTATCTTTCATGATCATCATCATCATCATCATCATCAACATTATCATCATCATCATCGTCCTATTTCTTTTCATTCATTTTTGTGTCATTGTTAATACTTTGCCATTATACGCCCATTCTTCCACTTGTTTGATTTATGTACATTCCATTTCTCTTTCTTCTTCTTCTTCCTTTACCTTATTCTCTACACTCGTAATCTCTTCTACTTCTTATTCTTATTCTTATCATCATTGTTATGGTCCAAGGTTAGGACCAAGGAAGAACAACACGAACACAAGAGTAGAAATAACAAAGATATATTACACAGAATAATAATACAAGATGTGGAGAGTGTTAGTATGACTGTCAGTCTGGTTTGGAGTGAACTACTATTGGCTCGACTCGATTACGTCTCTCTCTCTCTCTCTCTCTCTCTCTCTCTCTCTCTCTCTCTCTCTCTCTCTCTCTCTCTCTCTTGCGAGGCGCAGTATTCATAGTGTCAGGAAGAGTTCACTCTGTCGTTATAGGTAAGGTGCCATAACACCCCCTCCCAAGGCTTCTACCTCTTCGGATTAATCATCAAAGGCTCTGTAAATTTTCTTTTTCTGCTTGATTTCCGCGGTTCTGACATTGCTTGAGGCCTTTGCATAATGAATGTGTCAAATATTGTGTCCATTACTTCATCCTCATCCTGTGGTAGACCGTTAGAATCCCCTAACAGCCTCTTTCTGATCTGATTTAAGTGCCTTTTATGCGAGAACTTCGGACACTGAATTATGTAAATCACGTTCCCGATTCGTTTCTTTATTGTACCTAGGATGTGTTGTTTTTGAACATTTAAAAAAAAACTTTCTCCCCTGGGTTAAATTTTCTTTTTGGTACAAACGACGTTGGTGATTGCTTTGTCTGTTTTGGCAGTAATTTGTCGAATACCGATCTAATTTTTCGGGCGAACATCCCTTCCGCGGGTGATAATGCCGATGGCGTAGTACTGCTCGGTGTAATTCTATACACTTGCAAGAATTGTTGTAAAGCCTTTTCTGTTGATACGTCATAGGCTTTCCTTAGTGTTCTTTTTAATCTATCTACAAACCTCTCGCTTGCCCGTTCGATCTTGGGTGATATGGCGGGGATTTGATGTGTTTCACCTGAAAAGTTTCACAAAATTCTTTAAAATCCGTAGATGTAAATTGTGTCCCATTATCGGTGAATAGACAATCAACCACTGCGAAACGAGCAAACAGCTCGTGAAGGCAATTTATTGTAGTCTCAGAAGTAGGTTTTCTACAACGAAATACTTCTGGCCATTTGCTGTAACTGTCTACTACAATCAAGTAGTAAAAACCATCTAATGGACCTGCGAAATCTATATGGATTCTCGACCATGGTCGATCTGTTTTAGGTCATGGCTTATGAGTGATCGGAGGTGCCTTGGCTGCTAAGGAACAGCCCTTGCATTTGTCCACCATATGTATAATATCTTGATCCATGTTTGGCCAGTATACGTAACTTTGCATTAAGGATTTCATTCTGTTCTTTCCTGGGTGGCCCATGTGAAAATCCTTGAGGGTTCGCCTTTGTAGCGTTTTCGGGATTACTACTCTTTCATTATATAGTAGAACATTATCACATAACGAAAAACTGTCTGATATATGCTTATCCTTTCCTGCAATTTTTGTTTTCGTTTCCTTTATAAATTCGTCATTCACTGCTTCGTTTCTTATTTCCTGTAATTTGACGGGGAGGTTTCGAATTGTACTACATAATGATGTTCTAATATCTTCCTCATATCGTAGAGCTGCAATTACGGAATCTTCTAATGGCTCTGTTTTCTTTGGTATTAGTCTCGAAAGACCATCTGCATGTCCGATTTTGTTTGATGGAAGATACTCCAATTTAAAGTTATAGTTTAATAAAATAGTCCCCCATCTTAGCAATCTATTAGCAGTGTAGACAAGTAGACCTTTCTTTCATCCAAATATTGTCAATAACGGCTTGTGGTCCGTCTATAAGGTGAAAAATCTACCGTAAATATATCTGTGGAATCTCGTAACCGCAAAGATAATCTCCAGCGCTTCTTTCTCGATTTGCGAGTAATTTTGTTCGACTGGTACGAACGTTCTTGACGCATGCGCGATGAGTTTTAGTGTCCCATCCGGCATTTTATGAAGTATACATGCCCCACTCGCGACTATTATTTCCAATTATGGGTCATAATGCGCTAAAAATAAATCTGCTGTTAGAGTCTTAATGATTTTGTCGAAAGTTTTCTGACATTCATATGACCAACAATATATATACTATTTTCCGTGTCTCTGCTCCTTAGATTGCAAACTACGAATCGAACGTTGATCCATGTATTAATCCTATGACCTTCCAACGAACAAGTTGAATTTCACCAGCACTACCTTTTTCGTTATAATGTTCCAACGTAGTTTTTGGAACCTAATATTTATCGTTTCTTCTTCTTTTTATTAATGACTACTATAGCTTACTGACATCTACACTTGGCCTACTGATTGGATTTCTTGACGAACAAAAAAAGTTGAACAGAGAAGAATAGTAAGAATGAAAAAGTTAACTGTCGTTCATAACAAAGTTTTATAGAAAGAATAAAGGCATTATTTGTAAAGGAATAAGCTGCTATTTAAAATATCAATATTATTTCTTATTACCCTCTTATTTGAATACATGAAATCATCAAGTTCTGTAACAAAGATTACAAAGATCCAAACAAATGTTTCTTTTCCAAAATTTCTAAAGTAACCATTTCTTTATTTTCTTATTCATCTAACACGTGAAAACAGATTTTAAAAAAAAATATGGAGAATTAATGAAGAAAAACTTGCATATCAGTCATCGATTTCCCACTCTATACAAAATAAACTAAAAGAGAATTATTATTTGTTCATATTATTCGATATATTGCAAATGAGTTAATAGTCAGCCAATAATTCGATTAATTTGTTTGGATTTATTTAATTATGAAGTGCAGATGTTTTGTATTGGGTCAGACAAGATCGATTATGTAAAAGTGAAAGACCCTTGACAAAGTAACAGTACAACAGAAATGTAGACACCTTGGTTTTCAGTCTTTTGTCTAATGTTGACATTAGCTCAGCTTCTTTAAAAATATAATGCTAACATCACAGAGATGTTCCGCCTATTGAAATGTATTTACATAAAAAAAAGAAACTTTGAGATAATTACATTGGCGCGTGAAGCAGATGTTGAGAATGGCAAGGATTTATATAAAACACGCTTGAAAATAGTAATCAGAAAACTTCAAAGAAGGAAAAAGAGAATTATAAAGAGATAAAGATTGTTATAAACAGACTGAAGATAGATAGATAGATAGATAGATGTGAATAATGATATACTGAGATAGATATGTAATGTTAGCGCGGCAAAGACTAACGAGAATACGAGAGTAAACCTCTCACACGTAAAATTATTTAAACCCGATATTCGTCAGTGAATATCGGTGAGTGGCTTTGTGGTTTTAGGGATTTTCTCCGAACGTGGATTCTTCTTCGTGAGGATATAAGAGATTCTTTTAATTTTTCCATCTCGGGTGGGATCTTATATATCATCCTGCCATACGGTTATCTCACGTAATCAACACATTGTATTTCTGAAGGTCTGGTCAAACACTGTGCAAATCTGTTTTGGTATCATGAGATGAGCCCAAGTTAATCACAGATCAACTTCCCTTAAAACAATATGTCCTTATTCATATAAAATTCAATGAAAACTACTTGATATTTCTGTCAAAAATCGCTTACGATAGATAGATAGAGAGAGAGAGAGAGATATTGGCTACCAGTAATAAGTGAAATTGTTATTAATATTATTCTAAATATTAGACTAATGAGTAATTTTGATACCATATAACCCATTACTATATGTTAAATAATATTTAAAGAGAGAATTGATGCCCTTGCATTGCACCACTTGTCTTCAAGACTAGCATTGTATCTCGCCTAATTTAGCATTATGGGACTGACCTACGAGTCAATCACTCTCTCGTATCAATAATGTCATTTATAAAGTTGGATTCAACAAATCAATCATAAAAATATAGAATCCTCCATTAAAGTTTTGATATCTAAAGTTTAAAATGAATCTTTAAAAAGGAAAAAGCATTCTTTCGTTTTTAATTGAAAGCTAAATGATTAAATTTATTATTTCCAGTAAGCAAAATACTCAATTATTTAATGTATTTCAAATAGAAAGTATATTGATTGGAATCGCAACTTTTTGGTCGCTTTCAGAAAACCGACAAAATTCGATAAATATTGGCCTTTTTGACACATTTTTAAACAAAAGTTAATTCTCTGTTTTAAAAATCCTCTAAAAGTAAAATGTATATTTGTGACAGGTTATTTGAGGAAAATTAGTAAATTTAAAGTTAGATTAATCTGATTTGAAACAAATATTACTTATAGCAAAAACAAAACGTTGCATACAAGCATTTCTTAACCACAGAGTTTTGTTTTCTGACGTGCCGATTGATTTATTG
The DNA here is from genome assembly GCA_964036315.1 of Acanthosepion esculentum. Taxonomy (NCBI): domain Eukaryota; kingdom Metazoa; phylum Mollusca; class Cephalopoda; order Sepiida; family Sepiidae; genus Acanthosepion; species Acanthosepion esculentum. Next base: position 54,417,472 of record OZ038503.1, on the reverse strand, counting down.
GCAACCTGAGATATTGACAATAAATAGTAAAGTATGGTTGACAAGAAATTGATATAAATTTATGAAATCCAAGTGAACTCTTTTTTTTGGTTTTTGACTACCTAGTAATTTTTTAAAATTAACATAATATTTTCGGCAGTTATCCAATATTTTATTGAATTTGGGTTACTTTAGCTTTATATCCTTTTGTTTTTATCAAAATAACTCTCACAAAAAAGAATAACTTAAAAAAGTAAAAAACTACTAACAAAAAACATTTTTATGAAATATGAGTTAAAGTAAAAAAATTATTTGAAAGGAAAATTCAAAATGACACGGAAGTTAAAAAATAAGAACTTCAAATATAAATTGAATAAAAAAATTTAATTTAAGTTAAAGTAAAAATTATTTTAAGTAGAATTATATTAGGTTTCTTCTTCAGGTCCTTTCTTAATTGAAACTAAAAAAATAATTACTTAATTGAAGTATTACTCACACTAAAATAAATACATAAAATAAAAATATTTAGTGAAATAGGAATTTAAAAAAAGTAAAAATTACTTTAAATAATAAAGTTTAAAATTTTGGAGGGATAATATGCAAAACCTGTTGAGACGTTTAGATGATGAAACAGAGAAATAAAAATGAAAGCATTGCAGACGGCCAAATTTTTCATGTACTTCTATACTTACGAAAATGGGAATGTTTCTACAGTAAAAAAAGATTATAAAATATTTTTAAAATCTTGGTGCAATACTACTTTTATTAAGCTTTTCAATAACACATGACGGGATTAAAGTAATGCAGATTTTAAACGATTTAAATTATTATAATTAAATTTTTTTTTTAAATGTAAACAATTATTGCAAAAATTCATTATTGATCGAATTTTTTTTCTTAAGAAAATAGTGTCCTTAATAAATCTTATTTATAAAATCAATTAAAAGGTTTTCTAATTAAATTATGTTATAGTTTGCATTATTTATTTCACGATTCGGGGTAGATTTTCGGGAAATGTGTAGTAGCTTGAGAAAAAATAATTGATTTACATTCTCCAAGGAGCCCTGTTTTTAACTAATAAAAATAATTTTGAGACTGAAATTTAATTTCTTGAAATTTCATGAAAGTAAGGAAACTTCATGTAAGTAGGCGGTAACATGTGTAGAAAAAATATTTTTACCAAGATTTTCTAAAATAAAATTTCAAAAATAATTTAATTCATTTGTAAGTTCTGAAAGTTTCATTAAAATCCCACAATTATTTGATTTTTGCAAGAATTTCCAACCTAATATGCTTTTCACCTGAAAGAAAGGCGCTAAAATAGTAATCGAAAATATTACATCGACCGCTGACGAAAAAAAAAAGATATTTAACCAAAATTTCTAATGTGCTAGAATTTTTTCATGCTGTTTTTTTCAACGACAAAGTGTAGGTTCTTATACAAATATCAAACAAATCGTCTAATAATTTCAAATTCGCATAACAATAGTAAATATCTCCTTTTAACATTTTGAACAAACTAATTGATTCAATGGTTACGGAGAAAGTTTTCTCACGATAAGCGCATTTAAATCTTTTTGATAGAAGCTTCCTCGCGAAAACCTTGATTTGATCTATTCAAATTATTGTTCTCATCTTGATTATTATAGATAATATAGACACTATATTTCGGCCAAGTGTCCTCTGTTGAACCTTTTCCCGTGTCCATTACTTTGGCTGATTATCATCATATATTTTGGCCCTGTGATGCCGTTTCTAGTTCACTCCTGCTCAACTCGAGTATATAGATTTCAATACCTTATCCAGAGATTGAACTCACGGCCGCTATATGACAGCAAAGTTTAATTGACCAACACCTATGTCCACTACTTCCAAAAAACATCAGATGTCAAATTCTTTCGACATTTTCGTTATCACGTTGATTTGAAGATCAAATGCAGATCAAATATGGATCGGAATCCGACAAGATGATAAGATAAAGAACAAATAGGAAATGTTTATCAATCTAACATATTTCACTTTTATTAAAGCTTCGTCAGAAAACAGACAAAAAACAGAAAACTCTGGTATTTTCAATTTTGCTTGCGTCAGTTCTCATTGGTAAGACACGTGTTTTAAAACCGTGTGTAATTCTATATATAGGTTTGTTAAGAATGTTGTATGTTTAAGTGGGCAGCGAATGGTAATGTGCATTTGTAATTGTGTGCGTTTGTCTGTCTAGTAGGCGTTCTCATCATACTATAAAAGCGAGCCATAAAATCAGACCCCTGCGACTTCCCGCTGCGAGGGTTGGTCGCACGCACACACACACACACACACACACGCGTATGCACATACACACACGCGCACATGTTTATAAACTCTCTAAGTCTGTTGACAACTATTTCATTCTGTCCCTATCGATTTGTGTATCTGTTACATTCTCTTCTTATTTATTAATCTAATCTGGTTCCTTCACATTGTTTTCTGTCCATCCATCTCACTATATATATATATATATATATATATATATATATATATATATATATATATATATATATACGAAATCCTCATTCTCAAATTTCTTGTATCAAATGTCATGGAAAGTAAGATCACTGCTCAAACAAAATCTCTCTCCCTCCCTTTCAAATCCAATTATATATATATATATGTGTGTGTGTGTGTGTGTGTGTGTGTGTGTGTGTGTGTGTGTGTGTGTGTTAAAGAAAAATGAAACTGTTGATGGAACCAACGAACAACTTGCCAAAACTTAAAAATTTTATCCAGATAATGTCTCGAACGAAAACGACAATACAAAAAAAAAGAAAAAAGGCCGAGAGGCAAACGTACCTACTCAGTAAAGTACTCGAAGTTTAGATTGCCTATACAGAGCAAAATAGCTTGACAACATGAAAGGATGGCCCTAGTCGTAACCCGAGTTTCACCGCACACGCGATCTTCAAACGACTTGGACTATATATATATATATATATATATATATATATATAACTATATATGTATGTTTGTGCACTTCCCCCTTCCCCCATATATATGAAAATATGAGTATTTCTGTGTATGCTTTATGCAAGTGTGTGTGTGTGTGTGTGTGTGTGTGTGTGTGTGTGTGTGTGTGTGTGTGTGTGTGTGTCTAATGCATTTTCATATTTGAAAACCTAGTGGAACATGGGGCAAAGTCAGGAGATATATTGATTCCTATAAAACCTTACAAATTTTCAAATTTACATCGGAAGATTTTATTAACATTTATTTAAATTCTTGATTGATTTTTAGATATTTATGAATGCATTTCATTCTTACAGGACATGCTCAGATTTCTTAATATTAACGACGCTAGAAAAAAAAGTCATCGGTAGAATTACAAATTTAACAATTGACCTCTCTCCAAGAAATAGAAGACACGTGAACAAAAATACCATCAATACACTGACCAAGTAGAGGTTAAAAAGAGAGAAAAAAAGTCCAGCAGCCATTATCTTTGGATTCAGCTTTTTTTGCATAAATATAATTAATAATATTTACTCAAATTTCATTATTCGCTTTATTCCGTCTTTTTTCCCTTACACTTTGTCTCTCTCTTTCGCTCTTGGCTTCATTGTTTTTTTCTTTCCTTCCTTCCTTTTTCCTTCTTGTTACTTACTTTCTACTTTCCTACTTCTCTTTTCTTCTTTACTGACACTCATTATTTTCTTCACTTTTAGCTTATCTTTCACTGTATCCTTTTCTTTTCATTTATACATTTCTCATGAGCTTCCTTTCTTGTTCCTACCTTTTGCTTATCTTCTTCAATTTTTTCTTCTTCAATGTTTTTCTTATTCAATTTATGATAACTGTGTGCCTTTCGGTTTCAGAGTTTTTTTCTTTAAATGGCTACTATACTATTTTTCTTCCTTTCCAATTTCTCCCTTTCGTTTTCTTTTTTCTTCAGATGCTATTGCTTTTCTTTACTTTTCTTTCAGTCACTATTTTTACCATTGATATATTTTTCTTCCTACTTATCCTCAGCGTATCCTCTTCTGCCAGCAGTCTTTGCGTTATTTTTTTTTGTTTTTTTTTATTTATTTTTTATTTTTTGCTTCTGTTCACTCCCTTTCTAATACTTGTCTTTGATTTACATCATATGCATTTCAGCAAATATCCTGTTCCAAACATTATCTAATTCACATTCGACATTTAATATTCCCTCATATTCTATCCATTTATTCCAGGTGACACACTTGCAACTCCACATGTGACGTACACGGCGGAAGTCTGTTTAGAGTTATGTGTCCCTATAATCCTTCTGGAAGTAAACAATTCCCAACGATTCTTACTGATAAGCTCGAGTCTACAGTTACAAATATTCCAGAATCCGGCTCCTCTTAAATGGCTGTAATTTAATGGACGGAACATGTATGCGTTCCCTAGCCATGTCACCTGCTTTCACTGGACTCCTTCAAGACACTGAATGTCATCGCAGCATGCGTCACTATCTCAAACGGAGAAAGTGCAATCGTGTGACTGCTACCACATAACAATATAGGAGAAATGTTATCAGTTATTTTATACGCTAGCATTCATACACTAGCCACCAATTCAAAATCGGCATTGTTCTTCAGTGTATGAACGTTTATTTCCTGTCATTATAAAATTAAATCAGGAAGAATTCCTAACACGGCAATATTTGTGATTTTTAAACATCTTGTTGTGGATTGAATCCGATATCAATAAATAACAAACGCCAGGAATGGATAAGGAAAATAAGTGTATTAACGTAATAATACAAACTGGTAATACGGGTTAGTAGATCCAGGAATGCGGGTTAGTAGCAATAATATATATACAGTCTTGGTATTCAAGTATCGCGGTATGACTCCTTAATGAGTCTATGTGCTCGCTAACTGTGACTCTTGTGCTACCCTCCTCTATTACAGACAGTATTTACTGTCTCCCCCACGAGGGATAGATGTGGCACAAGGCCGAGTTTAACGTGGGTATTCCCGAGCCCGTAGGCTTGTCCAAAAAATGCCCGTAGAACCTGTATAAACGGGATCGGGTTGGTCAACCTCCCCGAACGAGGCTCTGCCCTTCGGTGGAGCCTCGTCCGGGTTCCTCTCTGCCCAGAGGCAGAGAGTTCGACCGTCTAACAGAGAAGACGTCGCCGTCTATTCGATTGCAGACAGTATTTACTGTCCCACCCCACGAGGGATAGATGTGGCACAAGGCCGGGTTTATTGTGGGGTATTCCCGAGCTCGGATCACGGGATCGGGTTGGTCAACCACCCCGAACGAGACTCTACTCTTCGACGGAGCCTCGTCCGGGTTCCTCTCCGCCCAGAGGCAGAGAGTTCGACCGTCCAACAGAGAAGACGTCGCCGTCTGCTCTGTTGCAATCTGTCCGGGTATTCACTGGTAGTAGTATATGTATACCTCGGGTGAGTCCATTTGTGTAAAAAGGGGAGATCCCTCAATACATCTCGTCATTAAAGGAATGCTTTTCATTGTCCATATTTCTTGACGTATAAGAAAACGAAAAATTAACACCACAATGCAAGGAGAATACGGATAAAAGCTATATTGAATTATTATTAACGATTTCGGATGAAGGTATGTTCAGAATAATTCATGGTTAAATATTAACTTAGTTTTGGGCCATTCCCTCATTGGAAGATTCACTGACGTAATATCTTAGGCAGACCGATGATTTCACCCCAGAGCTACATATAGTATTCTTTCTTCAGGATTAGATCCGCTTTAAAAATGCTACACTCTCACAGGCCGAAAAACATCCACAAATTATAAAGCTGCCACTATCGTACCTAACTGATTGGACACTATTATTTCGGTTGAAAACTTTATCACTTTTACACAATATTCTTGTGTTCAAGAAGCACAATTTTTGTATCATATTACCAAAGAATTAATGACCCAAATTCTGGATTCTTGTCAAGATGCCGCTTACAAAAAGCTGAACGTCTTCTTTGGTCGTCTTCAATGAAGACCAGATTTATAAAAAAGTGAACTTTCTAATAAGATATATTGATACTAGAGTAAATAACTTTAATGCTGATCCTCGGATTGTTTTGGACATCTCAGAAGACCCTTCTTGCTATGTGAGATTATATATTTGCTTTAAGGTATTTCACGATGTGTATATTCTTTAATTTTTTTAAAATGCTTTGAACTGCTGGGATTGTTACTCAGAATTGCTTGAACGTGGTTTTACATCATTGCGGACAATCACTATCTTCAACCTGGGGTTCTTACTAAGTTCTTTTATCTTAACCATGAGAGCCGATTTCCTTCTGACGGTATTTCCGAGAAACGACGAAAATTGCAAATGCTCTCCTCTATTTAATCCAAGTCCTGAAGCACCAAATACTGTTCTACCATACGAAATTTGTTTACATTCATTTAAAAGAAAGTAAAGCACTCTTTCATGTTAGGAAGGAAATCCAAATCCCTTCCTGCACTCTTCATTTCTGGTCTATACAAAAACGGTTGAAGCCGTATGTAAATCGACCGAAGAGTATCTTTACAATCAAAAATGTTTCAGCAAAACTATATAGAACAAAAGTAAATATGCATATTGAAATTTTATTAAATATTTATTCCATAAAATAGGATAAAAATTATAAATGATTGTGGAAAAGGAATGCCTTTCGTTTACAAGAGTCCAAATATCTAAATTTTTAACAAGGAAAAGTTCCACTTACTGACCATGTAAAGAGAAACGCTTTCTTGTTAGGTCTGGGATTTTACACAAAGTTAAAGGAAAAGGGAAAAGTGAATTTCTTTTTTAAGCATCGGTTTTTAAAGGTGACTGCTGTTGAATACTATGTAAACCCACTACTATCACTACTGCATGTTGTCTATATTTTTCTACTGCCATTGTGATATAAATTCTCTGCATTGATATGAATAATTTTGAACATACCATCTGTGCTCAAAGTCTAAATAATACTTCAATGGAATTTCGATTTTCTCCTTATTCCTCATATACAGAAATTCTTTACTCTTCTTTTTGTATCTGTTATTTTGGATCAAAAAAAGGAAAACAATCTTTTCATGACATGTTTTTTAAATGTTGTAGAGACATCAACTACACATATATGTGTGTGTGTGTGTACGTGCGCGCGCGTTATTTCTCTGTATGTATGTGTGCGTGTGCGTGCTCACGTATAGTTAAAATGAAACATTAATTTTTATACTTTATTTTGAAACGGTCTAGGTCCGAATATTTTCCTTCGAAGTTTCTCTTTTTTTCAGATACACTGTTCCAGATGTAAATTTATTTTAACGCTTTCCAATATGTAAATTGAATGAAGAAACGTGGCTTCAACAGTTACATCTTATTAGCTAAATAATTCTTTAAGCACCCTCTATATTTTAATTATATACTTTTTCAGGGAAGATCACACGCGCACACACACAAACACACACCCAAACACACGCGTGCGCGCACAAACACAAATATACACACTCACATATATACACACTCACAAATATACATACATTTGAAATGATTTTCATCCAGTCACTAAAAAATACAAAAATTAAACCAAATATTTTAAAATCATTTTAATCACAGTCGAACTTGAGAAATGCTGATATTTATGTAGTATGTGTCTGTGTATGTGGAGGAGGGTAGTATATGCCTCAGTAGGTGGCAGCGCCCGTGAGCGTTTTTATGTTTCATGTGTGTGTTTGTGCATGTGTATAGGTGTGTGTGGTTTTGCGTGTGTATTGGTGTTTGTGTTTTTGTGAGAGAGAGCGAGAACATACATATGTTTATGCGTGTGTAGAGGATCACTTCGTGCGTTCTGGTGTATGTTGCGCTCAGATGTGTGTGAAGAATGTGTGCTCATGTGTGTATGGGCTTGTGTATGTGTGAGTGTGTCTTTGCGTGTGTGCGTGCTTGTTCATGCTTCGCTAATAACACGCAACCACCGTTCATCGCTCTCTACAATTTCCCGTCCTTTGTAACTCTTGATAAAGATGATCACTTTACTTTTCTTGATTAATAAATCTATTATCACCGTTCATATTTGCTGAAACAAATTCAAATTTGTATTTCCACAAATTTCAAGCTACAAAATCTGAAAGATGGTCAATTTACTTTGGGCACTTAATTTCACTCTTCAAGTACAAGAGAAAGAATCACATTTTAAAAGCTGATTTGCAAAATAGTAAAGCTTTCCTACTAAGAAGAATGTAACAACACGCTATTAGCATATAACACCCTTATATAAAATCTACAATTTTTCACTGGCATAAAATTTGTTCCTATCAACTTATCTATCTATTAACGTCTTCTCTCTTCTCTTTCTCTCTTTTTCTCTCTTTCCTCTCTATTTTCCTCTGCCGAGTGAATGTATTATCCATGCAACAAGAAACGTTTTTAAAGAATATTGTCAATAAAAAACATATCTGAAATTATCTGGCTTATCCAGTTTCCATATATGGCTCAAAATAAATATATACATATAGATTCTATGTGTATAGATTTAAATCTCTCTCTATCTATCTATCTATATATATATATATATATATATATATATATATATATATATATATATATATATATATATATATATATATATATACATACCTATCTACCTATGTGGCTTCAGGATGTAGACCATCACAACTTTCCACAGTTCTCGGGTTTTTTGTTGTTTCGGTCTTGTAAAATCCCTCTTTGTGATATTTGTTCGTCTATTTGTTTGCTTTGATTCGTCAATGAGCTTTCTCATCAATTTCTTCTGCTTCTCTGGCCTTGGATTCCCCCCCACTCTGTGAGTATAAAATTCTCCAAGCCTTCTTTTTTCCTTAGAAGTTCAAAACATTTCAGCCGTCCCTTTCTGATTTCTCACATCCTCTGTTCCTGCTAAGTCAATATTCTTTTGTAAAACATCTCATTTCATATCTTTTCTTTATTTGCCACGAAATTGTCAAGTATTCAATGTTATATAGGGGATTACAGCACCCTTTTCTTTGCTTCTAAGGACATTTTTCGATTTCTTAATAGCCTGCTCAGTTTCTGAAAAACATATTTCACTATCCCTATGCCCTTTCGGATTTCTATGTCGTACTTTCCATCATCTGCTATTATCCGACGCAAACGATTACATTTCTACACCTGCTTCATTTTGACATCCCCAATACAGTTCGCATACCTTACACTGTCCCTTCTTACTGTTAATGGTTAGTTCTTGCTCTTTCTCTTCATTGACTATCTTTTCTAATAGTTTTTTTCAGTTTATCATCGTAATCTACAGGTATAGCCATAACACTATAAGTCAAGCGGAAACTCATTATAAAAATGATGTCTGAAATTTTGGTTTATGTATTCAAAAAAAATAATCAATATGTTTCTTTTAGTTTTCGAAAACGGTTTTTCATTTGGAATTGTTCTACCTTAAACAGTATTCATTAAACACTATTTTTGTACACCCATAAGTTGCGACAAACTAAAGGAAGTCATAATTGCTTTGTGAATAAGCAGAAAATTAGTAAACTTACATAATTTAACACAAATTTATTTCCAACAAAAGTCTTCGGTATTTTTTCCCAGATGATTATGTCTATTGCGTATTTTTCTGACATTTTCTTTGTGCGTCGGTATTTTCTTTTTTCAAATAATTCAAACGCGCAATGCAAAGCAAAGAACATTTTTAAAATCAGATAATGTATAGTTTATAAATATTGAAAGGTCTATTAAATATGAATAGGCTGATTGAAAACTGTTTACCAGTTTGTCTAGCTAACAAACAAGCAAGATAGATACATATATTGACAAAACAATAGATTTTTATACTAATGTTCACCCAATCCAAGGCCGAAGAGCCGCTCAAGATAGAGAGTTACTGTATAATGTTGTATGGGCGTAAGAAAGGACAGTTTAAACGATTAACACGAGACTTGAAGAGGTCGAGATTGTTGGGATTAAGAAAACATCCTGCCAGGAATAAACTGTCTGAATTTAACTTACTGATAGATAGATAGATAGATAGATAGATAGATAGATAGATAGATAGATAGATAGATAGATAGATAGATAGATAGATCGGAAAAACACTGCGATAGATAGATAGATAGATCGGAAAAGCACTGCGATAGATAGATAGATAGATAGATAGATAGATAGATAGATAGATCGGAAAAGCACTGCGATAGATAGATAGATAGATAGATAGATAGATAGATAGATAGATAGATAGATAGATAGATAGATAGATCGGAAAAGCACTGCGATAGATAGATAGATAGATAGATAGATAGATAGATAGATAGATAGATAGATCGGAAAAGCACTGCGATAGATAGATAGATAGATAGATAGATAGATAGATAGATAGATAGATAGATAGATAGATAGATAGATCGGAAAAGCACTGCGATAGATAGATAGATAGATAGATAGATAGATAGATAGATAGATAGATAGATAGATAGATAGATAGATAGATAGTGATTAATAGGCGAGAAACGATCCAATATTTAAAATTCAATAAACTTGACTTCGTTGGCTCCTGTAAAATTTCGAATTCTTCTCTATGTAGAAGCATTCCGGCAATAGTGGTGTCTCCTCTAAAGGTGATAACTCGAAAAATAATGGAAATATGAGAAGAATCTTTTGGCATAAAGAGAAATTAAATTAAAATTAATGCCTAACTGGACATATTATTCTTCTGTCTAAATAAATATTTAATAATAGCTGGAGACATCGCTTATGCTTTTTAATATTGGAGGTAGGTATGAGCAATCTCCGAACATCATCCACCAGTCAATTTCGGGTTGAATCGTCAACTTTTATCGTAGATTGTTGCTTCAACCATTGAATCTAATGCAGCTGTTATTATTTCAACCGATTATTATCTTTTAATCTTTTACTTTTCCTGTCTTTCCTTACCTCTCCCTATATTCATCTGTATCTCTCTTTTGTTATATCAAAGTTGTTTCGGAATTATTTTTATGAGATACTTTTCTATAGAAAATCTTTACAATCTTTATTTAATATATATTTTTCAGATTAAAGACCCAATTTTTTTAATCCAAAGATTTTATATTTTGGTGATGTTTAAAACCGACTCAAAAAAGACCATTTTTGTAGAAATATTTTTTCCTGCAAAGTTTTACGTGATTATCAGATGTTTTTTACCTGATTATCAGGTGCTTCTTTTTCGCCTGCAGCTAAATTTTCTAATGCACGTTCGCTCCTTTAATATTTAGCTCTTTGTTTTTTGAGGGTTTTTTTATTATTATTATTATTATTATCAAGATCGCTTGACGAAGTAAAGCCATACATGTCATAGAGATTACGTGTAAAAAAAAAACAGTTTCACTTTCTCTTGGATCGATACAAACCGTAGTTTGTGATTAAAACCTCTTGAAAGGCACACATATTTCCGAAGCTGTTACAAGGCTTATATTATAGAAAATAAACTAAGAAAAAGAAAAAATAACGCAGATTTGTCATGTAACACACAACGTAAATGTTTGTCACGTAAATTAGTCTGACTCTCATAATTTTGCTTGATTTTGACTAAAATATACCGAATCAGCAAATGTTGAATTATCGGCTTTGGAGGCACACACACACACACACACACACACACACACACACACACACATGAGATACATACATATATATATATATATATGTGTGTGTGTGTGTGTGTGTGTGTGTGTGTGTGTGTGTGTGTGTGTGTGTCATTCACTCAAGTCCTGTACACTCCACTGTGGAGTACAGGGCCACAGCCTCAACGTGCTAGGTAGCTTTGCTACTGCGGATTCCGTAACCAGTAGATTTTACTGGATAGAGTTTCTAGCCACCGCTCAACTTGTTTTGCATTCAAAGTTTTCCTTCTCGTTGCTACGTTTGAAGGTGCCAGTCTACTCTACTATTTAACTCAAAGCTGGGAGAAGAAAAGATGAATTTATACCATTCCCAATGGTCGTTCCGATCTACTAACTATTACACCACTTGCGCGTCATAAAATTTGACCAAATTAACAAACATCAGATCTTGCGGTGGTAGACTTTTGGTCAGACGGTGAACTTATCAAAGGTTTTGTTAAAGGTTTTGTCAACCGATAAGACCTATTTATTCATTTTTTTATTGTTTTTTTTTCCAATTTTCAAACAAAATGTCTATCGCGATCAAAACTGTCGACAAACTGTTTCCAAGTTCGTATGTTGTTCTGTTTATGTTCAGGTATGTTCAATCACCGAAGTCATTAGCAACGACTGGATATCATCTGCCTGACAAAAAATACTTTGTAGGATTCATACTGATATTATTTTATGTTGTAATCCAAATGTAAGTATTTTTTAAAAATAAAACCGACAAATAAAATTTAAGGTCTTCTCAATTCAATCAAGTGTCAAGTGAATGTCCTCACAGATAGGAGTTATAAAAATAGGATTAATCAAGTTAAAATGTCTTCTTCTTCGCGTGTATTATTTTATAATGAATTGAGCAACATAAAGCAAATATTTATCAACAATAATTTACCCAGCTATGTAGTCGGCGATCAGATTTAAAGAATTTCAGAAAATAACACAAGCTTCTATCCTCATTAATAAAAATACAGACGACATTAACATGTTCTACCGTAGCTAGATTATCCACAGCTAGTGACAAGATAAAAAAAAAGTAAAAATATAAATTTCCGCTATATATTACTGAAATATACCAATAAATAACTTAGATTTATCATTTTCTATAAAACAATCAAAACATTTCATTATTACTAATAACTTGAGAACACAAAAATTACGTTTATGTAAAAAAAAATATGTTGTTCATTAATTTACTTGTTCTTTGAGGAGATTTCATATCCAATATCAATAATCAAAAAACAGTATCAAATTCTTATATCGGCCATACATTCCCTAACATATTGACAACGTTTTGTTATTAATATTGACTGAGACGGTGGAACATACTCGAACAAAAACAGAACAGTTTATCCAGTTTCGACTTAGATGTACAATTTGGAGTTACTTACAATAGACAGAGAAGGTAGGTTGAATTTAACACGTTTAAATGAATTCTTCCTGCACCTCATCACACACACACAATACACGCACACACATACACGCACACACATACACGCACACGCATACATATATATATATGGGGGTCAGCAAGAATTCATTTAAACAAAATGTTTGAATTCAAAGAAGACGGAAATTTTAATTCTCCATTTCGTTTATAATTTTTATTTCGTGAACACCGAGATGTTCAATTCATCAGAACGAAAATTCTTATTATTATCATATATATATATATAGAGAGAGAGAGACAGAGACAGAGAGAGAGACAGAGACAGAGAGAGAGTGAAAGAGAGAGGGAGGTAGGGAATGGGAGAGAGAGAGGGGACAATGTGGAAAACTTGATATGATTCACCGATGAAATAATAAATGAACAAATAAATCAAAATTGATCTGAGTAGTCAGTTGCTGATGGGTCCATCTACAAAACTCAGACAAAACTTTTATTTATATTAATGACACATATATATGTCTGTGTGTGTGTGTGTGTGTGTGTGTGTGTGTGTGTGTGTGTGCGTGCGTGCGTGCGTGTGTGTGTGTGTGTTTAGGCAGCAAATTCTCTTTTAGGCATATTTGATTGAATAAATTACCGACATTATGTCTGCTAATTTTTAACAAAATCCGTTCATTGTATTAATAGGATGAGAGAAACTGCACATTTCTCTCATCCTTTACACAGAAGGTTATTCGTGAGTATGAACGGATTTTGTTAAAAAATAACAGACATAATATCTGTAATTTATTCAGTCATATATATATATATAAATATATATATATGTTGAGGGTCTCCCCTTTTTACACAAATGGACTCACCCAGAGTATACATATACTACTGCCAGTGAATACCCGACGGTTGGACAGTAGTAGTAGTCGAGTAGAGTCGGTCGGTAGAATAACGTAGCGGCAAGAGTCACAGTAACAAGCAGGTAGACTCAGTAAGATGTCATACAGCGATACGTCGATACCAAAGACTATATATATATTTCCTACTAACCCGCATTCCTGGAACTACTAACCTGTATTACCAGTTTGTATTATTACGTTAATACATTTATTTTCCAATATTCATTCTTGTTCGTTATTATTTGCTACCGGATTTCATCCGGGAATCCACAACAATATATATATATATATATATATATATATATATATATATATATATATATATATATATATATATGACATAACGCCCATATGAGTATGTGAGATAAGGTGTAATTTTCTTTACTTACAGTGACAACTGAGAAAGCAATTTTGATACAAGTTTGGCTTGTTATAGCCAGGATAAATAAATATTTGACGAAATATATCACGTATATTTATCAATGGCATTTTTATATCACTGCTTGTTTACGATGTCTTTCTCCTCCTTTTTATTTTCTCTCTTTCTTACTCTCTCTCCTTCCTTCTCCTCTCTCCCACTCTCTCACATATATGGTTGCACTTTCTTCCCTTACTTAGTTTATTTCCCTATCTGTTCTTCCTTATTTGTGTTGTTTTAAGAATATATAATGTTGTTGAAGATAAAATATATATGTCACGTGTTTCTCGTCTGTGGCTTTAGTTTTGAAACCGCTACATTTGTGATATTAATCTTTCTCATTTCCTTTAAAAATACAGGCATAAGAATCTTACACGATTTAAAATTCTCGACATTTGAGCAATTCAGCGAATTTTAATTTCCAATAATTTAAGCTGGACTGTTGCTTCAAATATTGACCCAAATAAAGACAGAAGGGAATTTATTTACTTGCGTGTCGTATAATATTGGAGAGAAATTAGATTTCAAAGTCTGCCGCCTGTTATAAAGTTGTCAAGTCACTTAGCTGAAATCTTTCTCCTTCAGCGATATTAAACACATTGGATTTTTACTTGTAGAAAAGCTTTTAGTACAAAGAATAAGTTAAAAATATTTTTGTTTTTATTTGATTAATTCAAACAACTGTCTTTGTCTTGATTGTTATTAGTCACGTGTGGGATTACCACACCTTGTCTTCCAGGGGACGTCACTTAATGTGTTGGGATGGTGTCTTGTCGAGTATGATTTTCACAAGTCAGAAAATTGGTTCTTTGCTTACAAATAGACATAATAAAATACCGGTTGATATAATAGCACGTATCGTATATAAATTGTAATGCGCTCGGCTAACTAAAGTTAGTTATACTCGGGAGACATCTTGTCATATACCCAAACCTGTAATGAAAGTCCTCAATTTACAAACATCTGTCAAATAAAGGTCAGTGTAAACAAAACTGTAATTCCAGTTGTTTCTATATCATAGACAGGGCGGACACAGCAAGCAAATTGGGTTTTTCAGTTGGATTCCGGTTTGCTGAATGGGAGCCTTATTTAAACAAACAAATCAAATCCAACATATAACAGTTTCTGGATGTGTAAATGATGCGGTAGAATTACAACTGCGTGTTGCGCTAAACCCTCCCCCTCTATTTTATCTCTTTTCTTCTCTCTCTTTGAATTTTGAATTACTGAATAATATTCACTTT
>OZ038503.1:54371950-54399450 GCA_964036315.1 Acanthosepion esculentum | reverse complement strand
GTTTTGCCCTGGGTCAAGATGGTGACTGCTGGAAGACCCTATGTCTGGCAACAATACTCTGCACTATGCTACACGATCAGGAGAACCATCGTGGCTGTCAGACAATTTCTGAGACCATGACACCTCTTACATCTGACCACCTAACTCCCCAGTCTGCAAGACCTTGATTATTATGTGTGGGATACAGTTTAGCTTTAGAGAATGGCAACAAAACATCTTGTAAGACCACTGAACTGAAGGCAAGGACACTGGCAGCATTCACCAATTTAAATAAGGAGAACATCTAGAAGAGTTGCGGGAGATTCCGAAGTTGTCTAGAAGCCAATGCTGGTTTTATTGAATTAAGTTACTCGTTAGTATTTCAAGATATTTTTGTTCAATTCTGATAAATATACATGTTCAAATGAAATGTTAGTGTTATTACTATTTTTGCGTAATTTAGTCGACAATTTATCCATCGGACTTATATATATATATATATATATATATATATATATATATATATATATATATATATATATATATATACATATAATACATATATATATATATTCATGCTCTGTAATGCATCTGTTTTACAACGCTGATTTATCATAGTAAGGCTACGTATGTTTCAAGAAATCATAAACAAAAAACTTTGTATACAAAGAAAGAAAAGATAAAGTGAGAATTTCTTAATTGTGAATAGTGAAATCTTTTTCAATTATATTTTAAACAATTTGTAACAATCAATATCGAGGTAGTTCCTTGGCAATTATTATGCCTTCGAGCCTATTTTTAAAAGCAGAATAATCGATTATTGACTGTTTAGGTACTTGATACTTTCAAGGAGACCATTTGCTTGATTCTTCGATTCACTTATTGCATCATATCCGAAGGATTGCATTCTTTGGTCTCACTTTGCATTTAACAGCACTGCTCATATGCTACCCCAGAATCCACAGGCTATGTGATAATATCTGTAACGTAAAGCTTTATAGGTAAGGTTTATATGAAAATAGATAGATAGATAGATAGATAGATAGATAGATAGATAGATAGATAGATAGATATTTTGATTTCGAAAAACACATAAGCTTAAAGTATTTTGTTAAAAGGGCATCTTTGTATAGAAATGGTAAGCCAGATTTGTGGGTCTTGTTTTTTCAGTCATCATTTTTACTTATTCGAACTGCTGAATATAAAATATAGTAAAAAGTGATGTTTTGTTTTTGTTCATAACGAAATTCAATTTACCAGTCTATTTCATACATATTATTTTATAAGTCGGTGCTTCCACTGATTCCATAAAAAATTATTATGAAGAGAATGGACCAAAGAATTTTTTGATTATTAAATTATAGTTTTTGATCCGTCTTAAAACGTTTGAAATTTTGGTTAAAAATTTTGTTTGTTTTTTTTCGTCAGCGCGGTGGCCAAAGATTAGTTTAAGAAATTTTAGCATCTGTTTGTGGTAAAAACAGATTGATTTGAAAATTCTTGAAAAACTCAAGTAATTATCAGATTTTAATTAATTTTTTTTCAGAAATTAATGAAATTATTTTAGAAATATCGCTTTTTTTAAAATTTGTTGATCAATTTTTTTATATCTGTTACTTCCCATTTATCTAATTTTATGAAATTTCGACAAATTAAATATTTTTAGAGTTAAATGTTTATATTAGTTAAAAGCAGAATTTGAAGAAATTGGAATCGTCAATTTCTTTTTATAAAACAGGACTCCTAGTTAATCATTAATGAATAATAAATTTTTACAAGAACTGATTTCATTTTTTAAGAATTTTAATTATAATAATTTATAAAGTTTTAAATGTTTTAAAATTCTGTCTTATTTTGTAGAAATTGTGATATTCTTATTAAGCAAAAATTATATTTACTAAATGGAAAAAGTTTAATACACTTCATCGAAGCGCTATATCTTAAAAAGAATTTTTTAAATATTTGCATGTATAAACAAACCGATTTTTGTAAATACGGACATCCATACAAGACATTATCAGAAAATAAGTGCGATAACAATAGTAAATGTAAAACTAAAGTACCTAAAATTCAATAAAACATTAGATTACAAAGTATATTTTCCTAAACCTTTAAGATTACTGAGTAGTCATATAAAAAAGGCTATTCAAGTAAATTTTACAGATATGTATGGAAAAACAATAGATAAACTTCCATCTGTCATTGAAGATGTCAACCTAAAAACACCTAAGATAAACAGCCTACAACGTGTTGAAAATGCATTTCTGAGATATTTAAAGTAAAATATTTTATTTAAAGTAAAAGTAAGTAATATCTGTTTCAAATCAAATTAATTAAAATTTAAATCAGCTAATATTCTTCAAATAAAGCTTCAGAAAAGTATATTTTATTTTCGAAAGATTTTTGTAATAAGGAGAATTACATTGTGATGAAAGAGGTCTAAAAATGGCGCTAAAATCAGCTATGGTTAACTATTTCAAGACGGAAGCCCCTTCTAGTCAACTTAAATTAGTTTTAAATTAGTATTTTGCTGTATTTCAAATGTAATCTATTAGTCTGAAATTGAAACTAAAATAGAAGCTTCAAAAAAGATTCAAGGCACTCGATGTATCGCGAATATCGGGTGATACCTATTTTATAAGTTTTATAAGTCTTTAAAGTTCAGCAAAACCTAAAAATTAAAAACATTTTCTTTGACAAAATATTTATGTTCGATATATTTCACTTTAATTTGCTCGTTAACCTTGAAAAATTAAACATGTCCTCACTGCAGATATTCGTCGCCTTTGAAGTATAAAATTCACAAGAATTAAGTAAATTATAAAATTAATTAATTAAACTTCATGCAACTTCAGTCAATATCACAGCTACATACATGACCAATATAATATTTTCGTCATCCAGTATTTGCGTCTGTTTCTGTGGTGATACTCATCCAAGTATTTATAACCCAATATGTGGTTCCCTAAAAGCAATGTCTTCCTTCCCCTTAGCCACTCCAACTCAGAGCATTAGCTGGGACAAGCAAGGATATACAAGTGATGGAAATTTTTGAGGAATTAGAATAATCATTATAGTAATTCATCGAGTCTAGAAGAATCTTCAAAAGAATGCAAAAGCATTGGACGGCCGTTTTGTCCTCTTTGGGATTCATCAGCAGTACGCATCCACTACCAAGAGCAAAGTGGTATGACGCTTGCATTGTATCGTAACGGTCCGGGTTCGATTCTAATAAACAATAATAAGATGTATCCATTTATATTATATATATATATATATATATATATATATATATATATATATATATATATATATATATATATATATATATATATATATATATATATATATATATATATATATATATATATATTTGTGTGTGTGTGTGAGACATACAGTCCCCTCCAAACGTATTGAAACGGCAAGGCCAATTACATTTTTTCTTTTCTTATTTTTGTTGTTGCTCACTGAAGACATTTGGGTTTAGGATCAAAAGATGAATATGAGACAAGAGTTCAGAATTTCAGCTTTTTAATTTCTGGTATTTACATTTTGATGTGCTAAATAACTTAGAACATACCAACCTTTGTATCAGATAACTCCATTTTAGGATAGCAAAAGTAAAGGAACTTATAAAAATTTGGTTGCATAACCCTACTTGCAATAACTGCATGAAGACTGTGATCCATTGATATCACCAAACAGTTGCATTCTTCATTTGTGATGCTTTTCCAAACTTTTAGCGCAGCCTTTTTTCGAGGGGGTCTTCCTCGTCAGGAGATGAAATACATGCTCTATTGGGTTACGGTCCAGTGATTGACTTGGCCAGTCTAAAACTTCTTTTTCAAGACATTCAAAATTGTTGTATTAACTATGCTCAATGTTTGTCCAATGGCTCTGATCGATTTTCCTTCTTTTCTCAGCTTCAAAATGGCTTGCTTTTCTCCCACAGACAGCGCTCTCGTTTTCATGCTAGTTTATCCTTTTTAACCAGAAATGCAGTATTTACAGGTGAAACCCATGGCTAAAACCACTTGTAGTGATTTAGAGCCAAACAATCAATCTAAAAGGCAACATCTTGGCAACAAGGGACACTTGCCAGTCACATGTTCCAATAGTTATGTTCATTTGAAAAATGGATGAGTTCAAACAATTGGTGATATGTCCTAAGTTGTTTGAAACATCTACATGTAAATGCCAGTAAATAAAAGTGAAATTCTGAAGTCTTATATCTTCAGTGAACAACAAAAACAAAAGAATTGGTCTGCCGTTCCAATAATTTTGGAGGGCACTATACATATGCATGTGTGTGTATGGGAGAGAGAGATAGAGGGAGAGATGAAGGGAGTTGTAAGGAAAAGAGAGAATCAAGTATTTGTTGTCATAGGCTAAACTTTGACACTAAAACCTAATTTCGTTCATCGAAACAAAAATTATTCTTCAAATATGTGTATGAGCGCCAGTAGCTCCAGAAATCGAACGAGAAATCGAATAAATCTCTCGGAATTCCAAGGTTGTCAGACCCTGACCACTTTCAACCTTTCACGGTGTCAAATGTTAACAAATTGAGAGATTTACTTCGCACATTTTGTAACTGGGACATTTTAGGGGGGGGGGGGGCATTTGCTCCAGGGTAGATGGATCAAAGCTTTTATCAGTTTTTAGTATAAATGTTTTTTTTATAATCATTTCACGCCAAAGCAATGCGATAATGCCACTAAAATAAAATGGGTTTACTGAGAGTGAAAATGAATGAGAAGACTTTAGCGAGGAGAAAGGACAATAAATTAAGAGGACTCAGAAAAACAGAAAATGTCGATTTACATTGCTTTTAATTTATTTTAAATAGTAGATGGCAAGGATGCAAGGAATCGAAAGAGAGTTCCACGGGCGAGAAGGGCGAGAAAAAGGAACTATTAGGATAAAACCTAGAGTTACATCTCGCTATTTCATGAGTAAAACGACAAGACCTAGTTGTCAATCTATTAGTACGTTTAAATTTATGCGTTCGGGGCACCAAAGAGGAAAGCTCAATAGAACACGTGCCATGAAAATATTCGTTGAAAAGAGAAAGGGAAGGTAAGTCATGACGAGGGGGGGGGCGGAGATTGACTGAGGTCGAGATACCAGGTCAAGAGCGAGAACACACACCTTTAGAGTTTGGCAAGAATCTTAAGAAGGACCAGACCAGATATAGCATCTATATTCAATGCACGGAAAGATGGGTCGGTTTATAAATGTGCAAGATGGATGGCACGACACAGGCGGTCGAATCTAGATATTTGCTTCTATAAACCATTTGTGCATTCCTCAATGTCTTGAAATCTTATTCCTTTCAAGTGGGAATTGATTTTTTTAAAAGAGGAAAAATTTGCAAACAGTGAAATCTGGGAAATATGATGTTTGCTGAACATGGAATATGTTTTGCTTCGACAAAAACTACTTCACAAGCCACGGTTACTGATGGAATCTCTGTGATATCGTGAGACGACCACAGCCTACATACATTCCTTCCTAGCACTATTATAAACGACGGGAGTGAGCGAGATAATTTAGTGTGCATGTCCGACAGTGTTCAAGGTTAATCCATGCGCAGTTACCATAGAAACAGTCTCGGTACTTTTTTATCAGAACTATAGATAGATAGATAGATAGATAGATAGATAGATAGATAGATAGATAGATAGATAGAGGTAAAAACCCGTGGGTGAATAATCCAAGTGAATCCTAATAATAAAAATATTAAAACCGCTGTTGGGATTGCTATGAGTTTGATTTTGTTATCAGAAGGTTAAAACATTAAGATGGCAAGATTATGGGCATGTTCACCATATTAATCCACAACAATACAAAATATGGACATTCAAAACGAATCAATCACAAGGTAATTGAATAAGAAACAACGGTAATTTAAGTTTCAATAAAAACAGCAAACATTTATGTACAATTTATATACAATTAGAGAACTTGTAGTTTGATAATTCAAGAATTGACTATGTATAAATTTGATGTCTTATTGATTTACAGTTCGTAATTGTTCATGTGTTTAAGAGCAGATCAAATGGTGTAAAATGGAAAAATATTACTTATACAGAAATTAGTGTCGTTTGTGTGTGTGATTAAAGTAGAGTATAAATGTCTCAAATTTTCTAGAGTTGTTTACCTTGGATTGTTCTGTATTTATCTTTTGCTAAGTACAATTTATATTTGGGTAGTGTGTAAGAAAATTTTTCTTAGAAAGTTGTAAGTGAAATTTGAGAGAGTAATGTTGATATTTGAGTCAGCTATTACGCGCGAAAAGTTCCTTAGGTCAGTATAGTGACACGCGTGAATTCGTTTGGCATCTCTCTGAGGCTAAGTGGCTAACTGGTGAATTGGGTCAAAATGGTCCGTTTTATTTGTTTTTCGAATCCAAAATAGGCTCCAGAGAACTGGGCGCAAAAAATGGTTTTAGACAATTGTTAGACATTTTGGTGTTGTCTCAAACAATGAAAAGTCGAGATTTGCAATGTGAGGTGTTGGTTGGCTAAAACTAGTTTTGATAGAAGAGTGCATTTTATTCGGGGGTGAGTAGAAAATATGGACGATTCTAATACCACAAAGAGAGCTATATTTATTATAGAACATATTTAGATAATTTACGCAGCACCCCATATGGATGGCCATTCCACCTTCTAAGGAAAATTCCTTACCGAGGCTTTTCAACACAATAAAGTTTTTAAGATAAAAACATCAACAGAAAGCTTGTAGATTTAATAACTTTAAAGAGTCGAGAAAAACAACATCAGAAATTAAAAGGAAAAAGTAAGAGAACAAGAATAAAAAAGTAAGAGAAAAAAAATAACAATAGAAAACAATTAAAAGGGAGGAAAGAGAAAAATAGAAAAACATTAAAAAAAGCGAGAAAGGAAAACAAAGTGAGAGAGAACAAGAGGGAGAAAAAAGAAAAATTAAATAGAGAAAGACACAGGGAGATGTCTAGACAACATCGGAACATTGGAAATCTGACACCAGTTAAAATAACCTTGACCTATATTTAAATTTTAATATCTTGTTTCAGTAAGGAAAAATTACATAAGGAAATCCAAATGGTAGTTTTCTTTCCCAAAAAAATTAAAATTATAAAGAAGGGTAAGAAAAGAAATAAAGACATTAAGATAATTTAAAATATTTTAACCGAAATCTAAGGACAAGTATCTAGTAAATATGATACGTAATATTTCATGAAAAATATAAATAATAAATTAATAAGTTAAAATTAATAGGAAATCCTTAAAAATTATCATTAAGAGACATCAACTCATAAAAAACAGTTCACTATTAAAATTGTGATTTAAGGAAAGTATAGTATTAGAAATAGAAATATAAAGAATAAAGTCCATAAAAAACATAAAACAAAAACTTTAAAAACATAAAAATAAAAAATAAAAATTTTGTTTTAAAAATCAATGTTTTCTCACTATTAATCAATCGATGTTGGTAATATTTTCAAACTATATGTATATTTATATGATCAATATATTATATACATTTCAGCTAATAATATTTATCTTTTTCTAAAAAAAAATATTGTCTGGGGGCATTTATCATACAAAGTGCAATAAATTACAAAGAATATAGGATATAGAGACATATATTTGATTAACACAATATCCTATGTACCTGAACAAGTCATTATTCTATTATTTACATGCTAATAACTTTCATCAATCTTTCAACCGTTGCTTTTATTAATTGTTTGATTTTAACATTACATGCAGCAGTTTTTATTACTTCCCAGTGATGAATGTTGTTTTCCTTTCTCATATATAACTCAATAAATGATAGTGCTGTGTTCCTCTTTCTTCTCGATTTCCTTTACTATCTTGTCTGGCAGATCCTGAAGCTTTCTTTTTGTGCACTGAATGTAAGATTGTAAGTAAGAAAAGGGCTCAAGACGTGGAAATGTCAAAATCAAACAAGTACAGAAGTTTAAATATATCTATCTAGTTTGAAGAGTTCAATTTTTTAGGGCTCATGATTGCATTTTTATATCTGATGTTGAGTTACAAAATATATATTAGGCAACCTTGTTATCATCTGGCAGTAGAAAACAGATAATTACTTAATCATTTATAATAATAATAATAATAATAATAATAATAATAATAATAATAATAATAATAATAATAGAAGCGTTTTGGTAGAAGTCAGAAAAACGTAAATGAAGTTTTTATTTTCTAGAAAACGAACAGGCTAACAAAAAACTTTAGAAAGAAATTTATAGGATGTTACAAAACTGTCCTTACTCACAAGTATGGCACGACATGTGACAAGAGGAAATCTATCCACCAAAGTCCTAGAATGCTAAGACACGGTGTATCTTAACAGCGACTACCGCAAGACTGCTATTTATTTATAATATAATGACCAACACTCAGTTTGCATAATAACATTTCATACTACCATGTTGATGCAAATATTTCTAATAAAATTACATATTATAATCTGAAATTCCGAGGTTATATTTTTTTCTATAAATATATTCTGAAAGTTTTACCAGCATGTGTTAATAATATCATATATATGTCTATAAGTTTATGAAATATCTCCAAGAAACGACATCTCTCTACCTGTTTGTTGATAACGCTCACAGATGTTGAATTAGAGTTTATTAAATGTTAATCATACTTTAAATAAATTCTGTGAATCAAAAACGAAGCAAGATATCTCCCTACCCAATGTAAAAATATTGTCTCCACTGTTTTCCACCATATTTTATGATGGCGATGATTTCACATCGAGTGAGGCTGAGTGGCAACAATATTTTGTTTTGAATCGAGAAACAATGCCTGAGAAACCTAACACTGGAGATATGTTTGTTTAAAATCACTCTTTAAAGTATAATTGGAAAAAAATAAACTTCCTAGATGTGATTTAACATATTTTATGACTTATTTGGTCCTAAGTGAAAAACTTTAATACCAATATAATATACTAATCGATATCCAGTCGATACTGCGTGACCTGAAAATAAGGATAAGCAGACGACTTATAACGCTTCATCTCCAAATTTACCTTCTGGCGTATCGAATATCTTTGTTGTTAAATACAAGTTCACACATCTCAACGCTGGCATAATGGAAGGTGAAGTAAAAGATCAGTGATGGATCAAAAAGATATATTCTAAAACGAATACGCTAACTAACAATAACCATTTGCGTTGGTATTAAGCGCGCGTTAACAGTGCACTATTGCGTAAAAATTGTAAGGTTTAAATTCAGGGCTGTTTTTAGTTTGTTTTTTTGTTTTTGTTTTTTTGTTTTTTTGTTTTGTTTTTTAATCTGGTTCGAGATACTGAATAAATAAAAAAATAAAAACGAAGCTATTTCACTGATAATAAAAAGGAAGGCTTTGTCCTTGCTCAAAAATCGATTCATCAATTTATTTCGTAAAAATCGAAGAAATATTACATTATGCGCTGTTAAGTTAACATTTACAAAAAGCAGCATAATAATACCATCTTTGAAGTTTAAATTCTTGTTTTAATTACAATAATATAGAATGAATTTAGTTGTAAAAAAATGAAATGTAATTATTTTAAATACCATAGATATTGTTTACATTTCTTTCAACTCATCTCGCCATAATTGGCTGAAGTCTGTTAACAGAAAAAGTAAAAAAATAATGGAAACCTTCCAAAGATAAAGTCGTTCTCGTGGAAATTTTATTTGAAGTAAAATTAACTGACTGATTAATTGAAAAAATTCTTTATGCTTAAAACATAATGCAAAATGCCTATGTTAATATGGGCGTCTGTCTGTCAACTCAGTTCAAGGGTCGGATGATAGTTGTTTTCCCCGACCGCGTCTAGAACTGATAACAACCCGCCAAGATTTATTTATTTTACTTATGGGTCTGTTTAATTTATCATTATACGGCATGACATCGGCTATATTACTGATAGATAGATAGATAGATAGATAGATAGATAGATAGATAGATAGATTTCTGCAATGTGCGTACAAATGAACTTAAATCGATTAAGAAGAAATGAGAGCTGTTTATTAAAACAATACTATTTTATGACAACTAAAAGTTACAAGAGGTTTTATTTGAATTAACAAAAGAAACTTGCGCTATTATTTATTTTATTTCATCAGGAACGCAAATCTTCTTGCCGCACTGCAGTTGTTTATGTTAAATTATAAAATCAAATCAGAACAACTACAAAAGATGCTTCTGTTTTGTTTATGTTTTTTTGTGTTTCCATCGCCGCAGATTAAGTGCGTTGTAAGTGTAATATTACTGCCTTGAAACGCCTGCAAATGTTTTTCCTCTGAATGCAAATGCACCTGCATCAAATGGCCATCATTATGCATCAAACATTTGTCTTTCTTTCACACTTAGCGAAGCATTATGTAGAATGCATCCTGAATATATATATATATATATATATATATATATATATATATATATATATATATATATATATATATATATATGCATGTTTCATTAAAAACGACAGACAAGGTACTACGGTTAAGTTTTTTATTTAATTTTTCTTGTGTACGAACAAGAGCTTTCTTTGCTGGACAAAGAAACACAAAAATTTACCAGACTCCATTAGAAATATACTAGTAGAAAACACAAATATATTAATTGCTTCCACCTGTAAAAAAAGGTTAAAAATAATGGAGGCTTTAATAATAAAAAAGAAAAAGCCTACCCTCAACAATATTAACTACGAACAAAGCCACAACGTGCTAACCGTATTTGGAAATTAAAACACCACTACTACACACTAAGACATATACATAATGCACACACTCAATTAAGCAGAAAAATCAAATCATGCTTGATAATGGCTAAAGATATAGCCAAAAGCGCTCGGAAAAATAAAATATTTGGACAGTTCTTACACACCCTTTGTCAAGCAAAGAAAGCTCTTGTTCGTACACAAGAAAAATTAAATAAAAAACTTAACCGTAGTACCTTGTCTGTCGTTTTTAATGAAACTTGCATAAAAGAAGGATTGCTGCCTAAATATACAACTATATATATATATATATATATATATATATATATATATATATATATATATATATATATATATATATATGAAGAAAATCTATGACGAAGTGTAAAAAACTTTCGTTTGATGCGTTTCGTTCATTGGACTCAAGTGATTGATGTGATTACACATAAAGCAGAGGGGACACTGAAATATTAAATGTATATTATTTAAAAAAATATATGTTTGCAGCATATATGGTCTAAGCGATGCTATTTATGGATTTATCACTTTTGTTATTAAACATCCCACATTATGATAATAGAAGATTTGCTAAGAAATGTAAAATGTTGTAAGAACTTGCACGTAAACTTACTGTGTATGTTCAAGTTAAATCACTTTCTGTACAAATTCTTCTCAGTAAATTGCTTTTTCTATTAGTCAATGTAGCATTTTTAAATCACAATTATTGCCAAACGCTTTACGGTGAGCAAATAAGACATTTAGTGTGTTGTTTTGCAAAAGAACACTTTTGCAAAAGTTGTTTTTCAAAAGAACACGAAACGCGTTACACAAAATCTCTTCTATTTGTCATAGATTTTCATAAAATAGTTCTTATATATCAAAATTTATATATCGTTTTCCCATATATATATATATATATATATATATATATATATATATATATATATATATATATATGTGTGTGTCTGTGTGTGTGTGTGTGTGTTTTTTATATATATATATATATATATATATATATATATAATAAATTTCTATAGTCTTACATTCCTAAGTGTTACAAATGAATATTCTACATTGTGGAGTTATTCCTCTTGTTATTCCTAGGTGGCGTTGTCAAAAGGAATATACAAGAAAAAGACGTAAGTCTTTCCATGCCTCAGAGATAGGACATGTCTCGTTCTCAAACAAGGGATCTTTGTGTCCTCAGTGAACTGAACAGAACACACAAGGTACACAGCATAGAAATGCTCTAAGATTACATGAATACACACACGCATATCTAATAATACTACCAAATCACTAATGACCTGTTCTCATTTGGAAATCCCCCAATATCTTTCATAGGAATTTAACACACAGGTACACACGAAAAATGACACTTGACTTATCTGGGTTATCTTTGTCTGACTAATGACTTTCCCCTTTTAAATGAGACTGATGGGTGATATGCATATAACTCCCCCTCCATGGTTTCTGCCATCATCTTTAAACTGGGTCCCCACAAATTAACTCCTGTTCTCTCTAAACTGTACAATAAATACCTGGATGCTTTTTGCTTTCCTGCTTATTGGAAATCCTCTTCTCTAGTTGTTAAATAATAGTTTAGCAGGCTATTACTTTTAGGGAGGAAGTGTATCGCTGCTCCGATTTCCTTTGAGGTCAGATGGAAGACAAAACAAGGAAGTCGATTTTGATTGGCTGACCCAGCGTGAGAACAATAAATAAGGAAAGGGATTTCAAGGAGTCAAGTCTTAACCGTCAAACAATGTAGACGTCTTTCCTTTCGTGTCTGAAACGGCTTCCCAGTTGGGGAGAGCAACCCCACTGAATAAATAGAAGATGTATACGTCGACATTAATAAAATAGCTAAGTTAAAATTCACTGTGTTAAAGTTCTTTTTTATCTCCGACAGGCCGGGAGAAGACGAGTGAAAGAGAAGAATGCAACTTTGTTATCAGATGAACACCTCCCACCATGAAGAAGCTATATAACATAGTTCCAGTCTTTGTCTATCAAGCTTGATAGAGATACTCCAGATGAGTTGACAGTAGACTTGAAAGAAAATTTCCGGACAAACCCTTATGCTTTATCTGCAGTCGATGAAAATACTGAAAATTGATTGAAGAGATGAAAAACTGAGGAATTGCTTTTGTTTAGTACACACTTATAGAGCCATCAGTAGTCTCTAGAACCAAACTTGTGATGTCTCAATCTATCAGCTTACATTCATTACGAGCGGTGATCAAAGAGACGTCCATCATGACTGGACCTGTTACTCTTCTATTGCCGTAATTCATGTTGGCCTACATCGGCTGAACAGGCAAGAGAGAACCAAGAAGAAGATTTGATTTCACTTGGTATTTCTGTTGGCACCAAACATGTTCAGAAATATCTAAACAGTCAGCTGTGTACAGTCGATTTTTAAGATCGATTGTTTAAAATGGCTTTGATCGATTGAAACATGTGGATCTTGGCGAAGACCATCCTTCTTCGAATATTGTGGACTGGCGCTACACAATAACAAACAAAGAACTATACCATATAACAGAAAGCATTTCACTTGAGGACTTTCAACAGTAGCAACAGCTTAAATTGATATCACATGTAAATCAACAAGAAAATAATGAGATAAT
Organism: Acanthosepion esculentum; assembly: GCA_964036315.1. Taxonomy (NCBI): domain Eukaryota; kingdom Metazoa; phylum Mollusca; class Cephalopoda; order Sepiida; family Sepiidae; genus Acanthosepion; species Acanthosepion esculentum. The sequence goes on along the minus strand of OZ038503.1, from coordinate 54,386,100 downwards.
CAAAATGTGGACATTCCACACAACATCAAACAAAAGGTTAGAAAGGAAATTCCCATCAGTACTGGAAAAAGCAATAATAGCTACTGGACTTGAGAAACCTATTTTCCTGAAAAATTGTTTTAACCAAAAGCAGTATTGGCTGCTCAGTTAATGAATGCTGAATGTTTCCTTATAAGGAAACAGCTAATATTACCATTACCATATATAACATGTAAAAATGCAGTCTATCGATAATTCTCAGAGAACGTCTCATCATTTTTCATTAAATTTTATTCATTAGGCTATTTTTAGACATTTTAAATCACAGTAGAGCACTATACTAAATTAAATGTATTTTTGTGCCTGCATTTTAATAAGAAATATTTGGAAAATCGAAAATTTGTAGATCTGTCATTATTTTTCATATCATTTTTCAATTTATTGTTTACTTCTATATAATTTTAAACAATAACAAATTAATTTAAATTAACAGGATATCGCTTTACCTAATTAGACTCTGTGATAAATTCTCGCTTTATAAACAAAACCTGCAATGTTGATGGTGAAATAGTTCCCGTCACTATGCATAGTTTGTATCTAAAATTGACTGACTTAAGTAAAAACTATGTGACCAGTTTTCACTTGCCCCGGAAAGCAAACTCAAATATAGTTCCCAAGGAAGGATTTTGAATAAGGCTATAAATCCTTTTCCAGTATCACTTTCGTCTAGATAAAGTCAATTTCCTAAGAATTTTAAAATACACTTAAATTTCACTTTACTGTAATAGCTTCTTTTTACAGGGATCACATAAATCCCGTGGCCGTCTACATCATTTCATATTGCATACGAGAAAAATTAATTCTCTTTAATCAGAAATCTTGATAAAACAGAAACCAAAAAAATAATAATACCCAAACAAATGATAATTAGTCCTTTATCTTAATATGTTTGATTAACTTCAGTAAATAGTGGCATATTCTGTCAGAAGTTTAGACAAGTGTGCCATATCTATTTTTCTTAATGGAAATTTTGAGTATTTTTCAAGAGAAAACGTTGTATTAAACCTAATGAACAGAAAAAAAGAGAGATGAAAAGATTTGTTCATAAATTTTCAAACAAACTAATCCACCAGAACCTGGTTTCGTATCAATTACAACTTTTGAACGTAGTAAAACTTTTAATATTTTAATTTAATTTTAAAATATTAAATTTTTTTCTATGAATTGTCTCGTGGTTATATCCAGTTTCGGAATAAAAATGCGAGGAACAAGGACATTCATTTTACAGACACATTGTGTGCGAATGTATTTCTTCTTTAGTTTAATTAATACTTGACAATAACTTTATAAATATCTTGAACACAGACAAACATTTTATATTAAAAAAACTACGAGTTATTTCCAGATTAAAATGCAAAAATTAAATTTTGAAAATCTGAAATTTATGAACATTTAGGTCATAGAAAAAAAAAGAAATACTTGATCAGTGTTTGAGTAGAGCATATTTTATGAGCAGCTCCATTTCAGGTAATTATCTTCAAATTTACATTGTAATTTACGATTCATCACATGACATCGATGTTAGCAACGGACATTTGCTTGTTGCGAGGTTAAGAAGAAATCGACATATGCAAGCGAAAACGAGGCTACTTTGGCTTGATTTTCCACCTTCCAAGTGTTATTATTATTTATTTATTTTAATATAGCGTTTGATACAATCATATATCAAGTCTTTCGCCTCATACCCAAGATTAATGAAGGTATTTGTTATGATATTTTTGAACATATTGGATTGAAATATTTTTTAAATATGTGAGCATTACTCATATTCACAATCGTTTATAATTTTTGATAAAAGTAGATTTCTTGTGTTTTTCTTAAATGTGTATATCAGTATTCAGATCTTTTCCCTTAATTCACCCCAAAAAATGTAAAGTTACTTAATGCAATTATTAATTCATCCCAAGAAATTATAAATTTTAAATCAAAGTTTTTTTTTTTATATATCAAGTTTTTGGCACATTTTTGAAATTATAAATTTTAAATCAACAAATCCAACCCTCAATATGAAAAATTACCAAAAATTAGGGAGTTATTCACATTTCGTAAGTGCGGATGATATTCGAGGTACTTACAAGGATTTTTTTAGAAAAAAAAAGAAAAATATCTGTTTTTGACTTGTTTATCGGTGTGAGCGATAATCCTAACCCCACACTTACAAATAGTGTACCCGAGTCGTCCACATTTGGGGCGATCGCAAAGGTCAACCCAACCAGAGTGCAGTGGAAGGGCCTCGCTCTGGGAGAATTTTGTGTGAATTTCAGTATACATAAATTCTTTTTATTTGGTGGGAAATTAATATTTTGGGGTGAATTCACAGAAAAGATCCTGGTATTCTGCTGAGTCATTCTTTGCGACATTCATTCGACTGAAATAATGGTTGTTTTAATGGCATATTCGTGTATTTTGTCAATTTTTAACCTTCCAGTATCTAAATAAAAAATAGTAAAAAACGTGAATATCTCGTTAGAAAAAAAGAAAAATGTACTAAGTTGCTATACAATATCAACATGGCAATGAATGCTGGAAAGCGTCTTCACATATGAAGAGGAAACACAAACAACATAGATATGATTCGACAGAAGGATGCTGAGAATACTATGGATGGGACATTTGAATAACGAGAAATTTCTAAGGAAAATGGAAATAAAGGATGCTTATACTTAGAATCAGAAAGAGAAAAGTTAAAATTTCTGGGACACATTAAGAGAAAAGAAGGCTTGGAAATTTGACACTCACGGGATATATTGACGGCAAGAGGGACAGAAGAAAATAGTTTCTAATGGATTTGTGTAAATGTATAACAGAACAGGGTATGGGTATGGGAAGGAAAGTAAAATGACGAACATAGAGCTACAAAGAAAAGGAAGTTGTGAAGAGAAATGATCGTCCACATCCTGAAGGAACACACTACGTAAAATCGATTTGGAGATACTTTTGCTGAAATGTTTTATCATCTAGTACAGCGGTCCTCAGTGGTTTTGCGCCACGGACCGGGTGTCATGCAAGACAATTTTTCCATGGACCGGGGATGGGTCGGTGTCGGCCAGGCGCATAACAAAACACAATAAACAAGACCGCAATAGTCAATAAAATGGAAAACATGTTTTTATTCTTTCTGTGCAGCTCGGCACCAAATGGTCCGCTGCCCGGTGGTTGGGGACCGCTGATCTAGTATGATCACCTCTATAAGATGGCATTGATGCTCTTTGAGTTTTTTTATGAGAATATCTGCTCTGCTAGATTCTAAAAAGCGGTCAGTGATTAGGATGAAGCCCCAGTAAAGTCATCATCTTCTAGAACTGCTGGTGGTTTTTTCTAATACCATTTTTCAGTATGAAGTTATATTCATTGCTCAATATAGTTTTTACTTGATTCATACTAGTAAACAAGCTTTAATATATATTAATTTATTTATTGTAGATTTCTTTCAAGCTCTGTGGTTGGGTTTTTATACGCGACTTCTTGTTGCAATAGTCCTATATTTCTGTCTGTCCTTGGTACGTACAATCTAAATCTCCTTTTATATATTGTTAAAAGTTTTCTTATCTTTCTATCTGTTATCTACTCCTTTTCAAAATTCAAATTGATCACATTAAAAGAATATGTAACAATGTTTATTGCTAACCTTCAAACTAATTTCGTACATTTAGGACAGTTTTGTTTATCGCTCTTATTTGTTTCACTCACTGTTTTCTGGTTCTTCCCTTTATTGCCATGTGTTTCATCCCTTTTCTTCCAATGATTCCAAGATATGTATACACTCCTTTCTGGTCCTATTCACGAACATCGGTTTAACTAGCAACTTTTATAGCTGTTGTCTGTATCAGGTTTCCCTTGGTACATTTATTCAATGGTGACAATGCCACTAAATTCCTGTAGTGCTGCTAAAATAGCTTCTAGTTCATTATCAGCATTGGCGAACAGTTTCAAATCGTCATTAATAAGCTTATTAAATATATTATATCCATAATCTGTGTTATTTATCTTGTTTGAGAGAAGTTAGAAAAAGAATCTTCTTTAAATATTCGACTGTTGATCTGTATGAAACGTTTTTTTTAATACAAGATCGTGGAGTATTTAAGCAGAATTATATTTTATAATATTTCAGAAAATTAATATAAATGGGAAAGAAATTTTCAGTAATTTTAGTGCCTTTATTATCTAGTCACGAGGAACATTATCAAAAGCGTTTTTTTATCACCTATCCACGTATTGCTCTTTTTTAACAGCGGCTTTTCAGAAACATTTGTATCGTTTTGCTCTTTGTGTAGTTTTGTTTGTTAATTTTATTTATACTACAACTGAATATTAAAATAGATAGATAGATAAATAGATAGATAGATAGATAGATAGATAGATAGATAATGAAAGGGTGTAAACGAATCGAATGAGTAGTAGAAGTATATATGTAAGTGCGCAGGCGTATGTCTATTTGTTAGTTTATAAATAAATATGCCCAAAATTATATGCACTAGCAAAAAGCTGTAATTTTTTTCTGTGGAAATTTCGAACAGACCTCTCTGTACATTGATTGATGAATCTTATGGACAGAGATAAAAGACGTAAATAGCACAAAGAAATAAAACAAACTTTAAATTCTTCGCAACTTGAAAGAAGTGAGAAGTATATAAATAATAATGAACAAATGTATTGCTGGAAATGTTAACAGCTGCATGTGCAATAGATAAAAAATAAATAAATATGGCTTCCTAATTTATATTTCTCTTATTTCAATTTCAGTTTCTTTCTCTGCTTTCCTACGCGCGAAAGATTACCGCGCTTCTTTTCGTCGAAAGAAAATGCCAAACTTTTGTTAAGCAAGCTTTGTCATTAAGCGCCTACTGCGTCTGACACATGAAAGGAGCTGACCCTTATCTGTTGAGGCATTATGCTAATTCATAAAACTCGACAACAAAGTGCATCTCGTATTTCTTTACAAATTCTTTAGTCGATTTAATAGACGTTTGCCTTAAACGTTTCTTAATTTTATTTGTATTGTTCAAATCTAATGGAAGAAAGCATGTAAAATTGAAAACTATTCAGAAAAGGAAAAGTCATTTTGTAAAAAAAATCTTATTTATATCGAAGTATCACGATGTCTAAATATTTGCATGTCTAGAGATAATTTACAAATATTTACCTATGACAGAAACACGGATGGTGTAATTGTTATTGTCGCGGTAGGTGAAATCAGAGAGAGCCGAGTTCAAATTACGGTCAATTCTGTTCCGTTCATGTCCCGCTAATGTCCTTGGAGAAGGCATGAATCCAACTCCTTCCAGCTATGGGTTAAATAGCAAGACAGACTGGGCTTTCTTGCAATGGGATGTCAACCAATCTATGAGAGGGAAAACTCTGAATTCAATACCAATCTGAAGAGGGATGGGCTGCGTCAGATTTTCTTGCCTTAGACGTACAACTGCTGCTACGGTTGCAGTACACGTTGGGCCCTTAATGAGTTACAGAATTCGTGGCGTGACATATCAAACATTTTTTACAGTGAGGCTCACCTGTACAAGGCCCGGGGGCACTCAATGTAGAGGGTTATTGAGTAAAAGAGAGAGTGGAATTGATTCCCAACATCCTGTTGGGTGTCAGTTCCACAGAGCAGTGAGTCCGGGGCAGGTCCAAATGAATAGAAAAGTTTAGATATAGTTATAGTGTTTCAACTGATGACGAAGTATATATGCCACTCCTGGATCGTGGTAAGAATATGTCCGGCCTACGCTGGGACATTTACTCCTATCAAGCGCTTCAACATCCCCGTCCAATACCTCGATTGACCCTAAAAAGTGGCATTGACCCTAAACATCTAAATGGAAGAAGTGGGGCGGCATCACATAGCCCTCACTGTTCACGAAACCTTGATTATCACAGTCGTCATGACTGTGGGTAACTACATTGGCTCATCAGAGAATAACCAGAGCATGCCAGAGTCATCGGGATGATTGAGTTTGTTCAGAAAGCCTTTCACCCTCATCACACAGTTCTTCCGGTCTGGAACAGCCCTATCCTAATTACGTAGGATAAAATTGGTCCTCTGTGTTGCGCCAGAAGTTTTTTCTAGTCCATCTTTCACATCTACAAATCTACCATGCATGGAATACTGTTGTGATATATGGTTTGGTGCCTCCGCTGTTCTTCTCGAGGTTCTCAACAAAATCCAAAGATGGATATGAAATGTGATCGGTCCTGACTTGGGGTCTAAACAATTCACTCCAAGTAAGGCTGGAATGCCTTACTTGGAATGAATTGTTTAGCATATATATATATATATATATATATATATATATATATATATATATATATATATATATATATATATATATATATATATATATACATACATATATATATATATATATATATATAATGCTTTCGCACAACACACGTTTGATAATAAACTCCACTACATTAAACGGCTCAGTGATGGCCCTCAACGAATCGGGGCAATGTCAATGATTTTCTGGATTTGCCAAACGCAATCTACCGTCTTTACGACATCTTAGGGAAAGTGTTTCTTTCTCTTAACCACGGATGAATTGCTCCGCTAAAAGTTTCCAGTTCGTTCTCTACTTTAAACACGATCAATCTGACAATTTTCAATAAGCTAGCTATTTCAGAGTCGCTATAGTTTTCGACAAGTGCGACGTGCCATATTGTAAGTTGTCATACTCACTCGATACTTATGAAAGTAAAATAAGAATGAGTTTCAGATAGCCCTACTCTCTATACGATTGAATGCTGGAAAGTTCTCAAACCGACCAAAAAGCCCCTTCCCAAAAATTCTGAGGTTTAGTCGTTTGGTTAAATTTTGCTAAATTCGCAGCCTAATAATGAAAAAGTATTTATTTTTAAATACATATTTTTCAACATTATCTCCATTCTCCATGCACTTAATTTAATGGTTAATTAATCATATGAATTGAACAATATTACTTGAAATGTCTAGATCAAATGTCAGCTCATAACTCATCCACCTTTATAAATGCACGCGCACACACACACACACACACACACACACACACACACACACACACACACATATATATATATATATATATATATATGTATGTATATGTATATATATATGGATAGCATAAAAATATACATACACGCACATTTACTTGCACGTGTTATAAATACAGTGATCAATGTTATGAAACAGAGCTATATATATATATATATATATATATATATAGAGAGAGAGAGAGAGAGAGAGAGATAGATAGATAGATAGATAGATAGATAGATAGATAGATCTGTAACAGAACTACATATATATATATATATATAACTCTCTCTCTCTCCCTCTCTCTCTCTCTCTCTCTCTATATATATATATATATATATAGCTCTGTTTCATAACATTAATCACTGTATTTATAACACCTGTACTATATATATATATATATATATATATATATATATATATATATATATATATAATGAATATAGATAATATCCAACGTCGGTAACACGACTCGAAGTTCCATACAGTTCTTGCAATCTTTAGGTGTGAGGAGATGCTGACGGTTATATTTCGCGTTCTTGGGATCATGATTCAAAATTGTGTTTTCGAAATTGTCTATTTAAGATGTAGAATTAACTATTAATACTTTATCTCGGTCATATTCATAAGTTCAAAAGCCAAAAAATAAAAAATGAATGAGAAAGAAAAAAATTAAATCATTTTATGAATTTAAAATTTGTATTTGAATTTCATACCGAAAGATTGCAAGAACTGCATGAACTTCCGAATCGTGTTACCGACGTTGGATTTTATGTATATTCATTAATATATATATATATATATATATATATATATATATAGAGAGAGAGAGAGAGAGAGAGAGAGAGAGAGAGAGAGAGAGAGAGAGAGAGAGAGAGAGAGAGAGAGAAGGGGAGAGAGACATATAGAGAGAGATGTTTACTAAATTGCATATGAAACTTTTCACACAATGCAAGGAAGCCGAATTTTTTGTGGAAAAGACAATACCGTTAAGGTCATATATTACTAGAAAAAACCGCAGTTTCTTGTCGCGTTGCAAAGTCATCCGGTTTTGCAGAACATTATTTAAATAAACCGCAATTATTTTTTAATAAAATTTCATAGTCTGTCTCTTAAATTGCAGTGAATTACATTGAATCTTATTTATTCTTGCAATGTACCGAAAATAAAAAAACATTTATTTAACACTCGTTTATTTAGCCTAAAGTCGATAATAACGAGTTGTCATCTTTAACTCATGATGGATAGAAAGAAAATAAATGTATCTAGAAAAATAATTCAAATAATTAAATGCACAATTAATGACATCTGAGACCAGTTTCATAACAACAGCAGTAAGACACGTGATCAAAAATCAGAACAGAATGAATACTAAAAAAGTGTATGAGATATCTATACAAAGTATATAGATGTACAGCATTAGATAAATTGCTGTGTGTAACGCATTTTCAGGAACATAAAAACGATTAGTGATTCTGCTAGAACTTAGCATCGATGAATTGTTTAATATATAACAGACAGTAATTTTGCAACCAATTAATCCTTAAGCAAAGGTAAAAAAACGGGAAAATTCATTTTTTAAAGAGTAGTTTTGCTACTTAATTTCGCTTGTATTATATATTAAAAATCTATAAAAATTATATTACAGCTATTTTATAACATAAAACTAAAAAATATGAAATTAAAAAATGTTAAGTTTTTAAATTTAATATTTTTAACAGTAGTCCTTGAAGCACTCTGCACAATGGAGTATTGCATTTTTTGCATCAATTTTTCACCATTTTTGCACCTCTTCGAGAAATGGATGCGGACATAGAACTGTCTTTGAAAATTTCTTCCAGATTTACTTACAGGTAAATATTCTAGGAAATGACGTAATCTTGTGAATCCTAGAGTTGCTAATTAGTCAATGAATTAATGAGCGATGACCGTATAGTTGGAAAAAAAGTCTAAATCACGATAGCCGTTAATCTCCAGTAAAGCATCAATTGTTGATGGCGCCGTTCAAGGGTTAAAAAAAGATACGTCTAATATAATAAACATGCAAAAGTAAATAACGATTTCAGAAACAGATTCCTATTTATAGACAGACATTTTCATCCGCCAAATTCTAGTCTCTTCAGTCAGTCATGTGCCATGCGTGATACACACTTAGGCGATCATATATCTTTCGATGCATGACTGACGAGGCACATTTTCCCCGCAGTAGGTTGCCATCCAAGGCTATAGAACCTGGTTTCTCCTGCTATTTACCCATAGCTGGAGGGAGAAGAGGATTCATACCTTTCCCAAGGGTATTAGCACGTAAGTGAATGTAATGGATTCGACTGGAATTCGAACTAGGCTCTCCGATTCCTCAATCCGAGCCACTTCATGTATCAATATTTACTAATTGTAGTTTTGATGTGACACGAGGCTGTACATATGGAGCTCTCTATAAGGATCGAACTCACTACTCAGTCGTAATTGATCTAGCGATGCATGCTTGCTAACTATTACACCACGTCGAAGACCCAGTATCAATATTTACCTATAACGAAGAGAAGTAATTATTGACTGATCTAATTGTTATTCAGTACAGGCTGGCACATGTGCGAAAAGCAAGAGATAGGTACAGATATGTTGAGTCTTGACTCAATGTTGAATCTCGCCTATTGCATGGAATAATAATGCCACACAAAATGTACTTAGAACAAGAATGTATTATAACAAGAAAGTGTACACAATAAGTACATATAGTATTTCTGTATATTTCTGGGAAGACGTTCCTGGAGAATGTGTTGACTAGTCGCAGTCGATCAGAGTCTCTAGTTGGATCTCGTGATTTCTCTTCTCGTCTTCCGGTACCAACCACTATTTATATAGTTGGTTGTCACCTATGCAGATTAGGTGGATCCCACCACAACAAGATATGAAATGAGTCACTAATTAATACAAGGAACTGAACTTGATACTGTTTGCTAGCGATTCCATTGGCATAAGCACAAACAATTAGGATAAACGAAAAAATGACGGAGAGTGTCTGCGATTTGAAGAACTACTCATTCAACATTCTTGATTACATACAGATAAAGCTTTTGTAAAAGATAAGTTTTTGCGAGGTAAACTCTTCGTGAATGCGTTCATCTGGCAGAAAATTCTCTTGTGGTATTCCATCTTTCTCATTTCTTGTTTACAGAAGATAGAACATGAAACTATTTACATAGGAGATGATTCAAACAGCTCGTCTCTTGCTTTGGGCACACACGCACACACACACACGCACGCACGCACGCACATACATATATATATATATATATATATATATATATATATATATATTATATATATATATATATATATATATATATATATATATATATATATATATATATATATATATGAGGTGGTACTGAAAAGTTCTGGGCCCGACTAAGAAGCCCTTCTAAAATAAATTCAAATGTTTGCTCATTTGGTCAGGTCAAGAATCTTTTCAGCGCCCACTTCTATATAATAAATGGGTAGCAAATTAATTTTAGTAGGTGCACGTATTTGAATTGTTATCCAAATATCCAGATCCAGGATAGCAACTCAAATACCCGCAGACATTATCATTTATCGTAAAAAGAATTAATGTCGGATGAAAAATCCATTCAAAAATACAAGTCTATAAATATATATATATATATATATATATATATATATATATATATATATATATATATATATATATGAAATCTATGTACCTACTTGCTATATGTGTATGTGGGTGTGTATGAATATTTTTAACAACCTTCACGCGAAGAAAGTATTTATGAGGAAGGGGCTTGACCAGTTGCACACCCACACACTAAAGCATCATGACTTACAGGTGACAAAACTTTGTATAAAGCTATCTGATGATTTAGCGGACAAAAGGAAGAGTATGTTCATGCCTTGACATGCGATTCACTGATTCAGTTTAATGATAACAGTTGTACCTCTGTAGCTAACCTCTCTCTCTCCCTCTAATATATATATATATATATATATATATATATATATATATATATATATATATATATATATATATATATATATATATATATATATATATATATATATTCTGTTTATACGTTATTTTTATAAATACAAATATTTAAGTAAATGCTTTGTTTATAATAAACAATATTAACTACATTTACAGGCCTGAATGTCCGAAAAAATATTCAGAATACATGTTAAAATAATTGTCGGACTTAGTTCATTTTCATAATATATGATATCATTTGTTATGTTAAGATAAAATATGGTCGTTCGAGAGAAATCAAGGGAAATTTGTTGTTTAAGAACAGTAATTTGACCAGACGCTTCCTCTGTAGCTAAATGGCACGTCAGACTATATGACGGTTCCGTGTAGGATAAAGGTTCGATTCCTGTCGGAGAACATATATTTTCTATGAAATTTCTTGGACATTCAGGTTGGTAAATGTAGTTAATACTTTTTATAATAAACATAGCATTTACTTAAATATTTTATCTATAAAAATTAAGTATAAAGAGAAAATATTTTTAAATAATTGTCAGACATAGTCCATTTTCATTATATATATGTGTGGGGGTGGGAGAGAGGTAATTATCATAAGAGTTTTGAGTAGTACAGGCAACAACAAAGAAGCTTTAAGGTTAAGAGTACATATCCATGCAAGACAATACATTTTCAAATACTGCAAAACTGAGTGATTGGCCAATGGTCTGGAATACGCTAAATTAATGCAATCACTGACAGCTTCTCCAGATATTAATCCAATAGGAAATTTGTGATCCATCATTAAATAACATTTATATGAGAACGGAAAACTATATTCAAACAAGTATTTGGGATTCATTTCGTGACTTTATTCGAGACGCACCTTGGATTGGTATTCTTAACCTTCCTATTGAGAAATGTGCCACAGAGTTTTCTTCTTGGATTAAAACCGGCATTGATGTTTTTGTACCTTCTCACAAATACCAGGTGAAACTACAATCTTCTCCTTTTCAGACGCTATAATCCGCAGGAATCACTTTTTCCGAGTATACAAGAGTGATAATTCTGATTACAACAGACACCTATTTGTGTCTGCACGAAATAATTGTAAACGTCTCCTCAAAGAGGCTAAATATTTGTTTGCGAATAGAATGAGGCACCGTATAACTTCTAACAAATTTGGTTCACATGATTACTGGCAGATCTGTAATAGTGTGTTAAATAAGAGTAAGTCTTCTATTCCCCCTCCCGTCACTCAATTTGAGGTGTTAATGTCTTCTGCTGACAAGGCAGAATGTTTTACTCGTAAATTCTCTTCAGATTACACTTTTGACTCATCTGGAATATCTTTGCCTGACTTCCTATTTAGATTTGAATCTCTGTTGAGTGATATGCATATACCTCCGTCCATGGTTTCTGCTATCATCTCTAAACTGGATCCTCGCAAAACATATTGACTTGATGGCATCCCTGCAATAGTCTTTAATAAATTAATTCCTAAACTGGTTCCTGTTACTGCTAAGGACAGTGCAGAGTATTCAGAAAGAGTTGGAGGAGTCTAATGGTGATTATGATGGTACGGCAGTTCGGAGATTTGTTAGTGGGGGCCTCAGACTAAACACGGAGGCTTACATCAAGTGCCTTGGGGAGACAGTACTGCCATGGGTCAAGAGGGTGGCTGCTGGAAAATCCTATACCTGGCAACAGGAATCTGCACTATGCCACACAAGCAGGAGAACCCAGTCTTGGCTGGCAGACAATTCCTGTACCACATCCCCCCTTACATCTGGCCACCTACTACCCAGACTGCAACCCCCTTGATTATTATGTGTGGAGCACAGTTGATTGAGAGACCAACAAAACTCTTTGTAACACCAAAGGCCATGACTAAAGCCAATGGCTATTTTATTGAATACATTTACTCTTTAGTATTTCAAGATATTTTTGTGTAATTTTTAAAAAATATATCTGTTAAAATACGATGTCAGTGTTATTTTCATTTATGCATAATTTAGACGACAATTTATCCATCGCATTTTGCGTGTGATAATTTCTATGGCTTACAGCCTTTGGATTTATTTATGAATAAATATTCACGTGGAAATTAATTTGTTTGCATAATAAAGCTTGATACACACCAAATTTATGATTATGCTTTAATAGGGATGGATATTATACGGTAAAATTCACCTGATACATTACTAATATACAAATATAAAAAATAACCTGGAAATTTTACACTCGGTTAATACCAATTTTATTAAAACATTGATTAGCATAATAAAAAATAAACCACGAAATTATATATATGGTTTCATTTTGATATTTACATACGTTCAATGTCCACTTTTATATTTAAATACGTTCTATTTCTGATTTTGGGCACTTTACCAATAAATATAGCATACCTTAAAACCATATCACATACCATCATTATGGCTTGGCTTCGCAAAACGAAAATCAAGGAGTCTGTACACGTCGCTTGCAGATATGTTTGTGACTGATATGTCCAATGCGGTACAGGCATACACGCTCGCAGTAGTTAATGTTTGATGTGACAGACACCAAAAGATTTTTTCAGGCAATCTTTGAATTGCTTCTTTGGTGCCCTTCTGCTGCGATAGCCAGTGGAGAGTTTGTCGTACAATAAAATTTTCGGCACACGATGATTCTCCATTCTGGAAACATGTCCAGCCCAGCGTAGCTGGGTCTTCAGTATCATATATATATATATATATATATATATATATATATATTATTATGTATATATATATATATATATATATATATATATTATAATATATATATATATATATATATATATATATATATATATATATATATATATATATATATATATATATATATATATATATATATATTATACAGCTGACTAGATAATCAATATATCAATAATTCATTTCATCTGTTTTTGATTTGTGGTGCATTAAAATATTTGTTACGATCTTCTCCATTGATTAAACATTAACGCCATTCTTTTGTTTGTGAATTTTACTTAGCGCGAATATTCATGTTTCTCTAAAGATTGAAATGTTTTAACAGCTTCCACATATGAGACACATGCGCTTACACACACATACACACACG
>OZ038503.1:54314450-54369450 GCA_964036315.1 Acanthosepion esculentum | reverse complement strand
ATTGATGTGAGTTTGTGACCCTGCGTTTCACGCTATTTGCGATCGTCAGACAAACTGATTAATTTTAAAATTTTGTATTTGTATATGATTGCGTATAACGGTGTTTTTATGGTAGTGGGAGGAAATATTGTTGTCGGAACGCCACTCATACGTACGCAGACATACATACACGCACGTTCACGCATTGCAGCTCACATAAACATAAACATATATGAACAGTGTGGGACTGGGCGTATATGCTCATCCATGTGTCGTTGCATACATACGTACGCAATTGGTCGCTGTATTCAATGTTGGATTGTGTAGCGAACTTCTTTCGTAAGTCAGAAAGTCAACCGTTCATCTATTCTTTTCGCGGAATAAGGTTTACTCTCACAGACATATATACGTATGTACGCGCGTTCACACATCTTCTATCCGTCTGGGTTTTTTTATCTTAAGATGGGGTCTGCGTAAGACTATGGTAGGCAAAATAGTTATTATTATTTTTTTAATGCTGTTTTGCAATTTATAATACTTATTAGTATTTATGCGATGGTATTAATTTTGCTTGAGGTAGGGGAAAGAAGTATAATTGTGGACTGATGAGGTAATGGTAATTGCGGTGCGGTAGTAATGGTAGGGGGCGGGTGATGATAATAACAATTGTAACAGCAAATAGTTATGGCAAAATGGTAGACGTGATTGTAGTAATGGTGGTGTAATGGTAATAGCAATAATTATAATTATTATAATGGTAGTTGAACTAGAAAATAATTGATGGTATTATGGTGTCAGTGTTTTTACTTTTCGTGTTCATAGGGCCAATGGTGGTTTATGTAGCAGTGTTGGTTGGTTATAATAATAATTTATATATATATATATATATATATATATATATATATATATATATATATATATATAAAATTTAAATAAAATATAAAGTAAGTAACTCCTAATGGAGTCTGTTACAAAGGCACACCGGAGAAAAAGTGCTCTATGCCATATTAAATGGCAGCGCTTTAATATTTACAAATAAATTTCCGATGAACAGTGGCCGGCCATAACGAAATGTTTCATGCGTTTTTATGTAATCATCAAGTAGTCGGCAACTGTTTTTGTGAGAATGCCCTCTTGGCAAGTTCCAGATGTTACAAGGATAATTGATGTGTACATGCTATGCGCACACCAACAAAATTCAGTGAGGGTGAGAAGTGCCATTCCATCCAAGATGGAAATGCCGAAAAATCTCCATTACTTGGTAAAAGAAAAAGAAAATCGACCAAACGAAAAAGAAAATTTAAAAAACGTGCCGAGAAAGAGTATATGGAAACAGTAGAGCCTCAGTAAAAAATATAACACTAAATAAAAAAATAAACAGTGTTCAATAATACCTGGCCCTCAAAGTCTCCCATGTCAGGGCATATAATTTAAATTTATGGACAGGTAAAGGCAAAAGTCGCACACCATAGGGGTTAATGGATAGGTCGGAGATGCCCTACTGAGTGGTCACCGAGGTCACCAGACCTGACACCGTTGGATTTTTTTCTGTGTGGCCATTTAAAATCAGTTTTTTATCAGATGCGCCAAAGAAATATTGAGGAACTTAAAGAAAGATTTAAATATGAATGCAGCAAAATGAGAGAGGAAACTCTCCGCCGTGTTAATGATTCATGCAGGCACAGAATTTAAATGTGATTTGAAAAAGAAGAAGGACATTTTGACAGCACATATAATAATTAATATAATTACATTAAACAGCACATATAATAATTAAATAACATAAAATTTTCAAGCATATTTATACTTTTAATAACTTATCCCTGTGGTGCGAGACTTTTGCCACGCCCCATATATATATATATATATATATATATATATATATGATGTGTTTGAGTGTGTGTGCATGCGTGGGTGTGTGCGTACGTGTGTGTGTGAGCGCTTCAGCAGCAATCCTTGATTAATTTATATGCTTTTATTATTCGTAAGGATATAAAATCTTTTATGAAGATGAAATCAAGATTTCAAATTTAGATTACACTGTTATTAAATACAAATTATAAATAATGTAGAAAAGGATAAGCTGGAAGTGGAAACATGTTTTGTGCTAATGTTAGCAGAATAAAAGCCTCAAGAGCCACTCAAGGTAGAGGGTTACTGTATGATGTATCCGAAACGTAAATAAACCAATTTCTAAAGAATTAACGGATTTATTTTTAATCCGACATTTTATTACATCAAATGCAAATGCTATAGACGTAATACACATTGTTTAAAATAAAAATGGGGTATTTATTTCAAATTCTAGTATTCACATTTGAATTATATATATATATATATATATATATATATATATATATATATATATATATATATGACCACATGTAGTAGGGAGAGGAAATGAAGCGTTAGTGAGAATGTCACAATATAAAATTAATGTTATATTAAAGTGCAAGAATAATGAGCAATATTAAGACAACATTTTGCTTTTTAGTCAGAGAAAACATAGGCAGGTGGGGAAACGTTTCATATAAGTTTCAACTTCAATCATATCAATCTTATTTTGCATTCGTTTTCCTTAGCAAATGTTATCACCAATTCAACGAGATCAAGTGTTGATGACTGGGAATGTTCAAGTGATATTGTTGCCAAGTCAACACTAATCTCTTTTCCAACGTTGTACGAAGGTTTTTATAAGTTTGTGTTTTGAGAGACTAATGTTCACAGTTTGCCACTAATACAGAAATATGATACAACTTCTCAGAGCAATGGAAACACATCGAAGTTTTTTTGTTACAGTATGAAAAGGAGTAATTCTTGTGGCGGCAGAGACTTTTGAAATATTGAAATGCCACAAGTTCACAACACATCTCTTCAGCATCAATGTCATCCTATTTTACATTAACCTTTAATTAATAAAAATATTTATTAATCCGACATATTTTTACCACTTTAAACGTTACTTTAGTAGATAGGCACATTTTAGTAGATGCCCCATTTATTTATTAAACGGAAGGTTTTTTATTTATTTATTTATGCCAGCCTGAATATTCAGGAAAACAGAAGAAAAAACAACAGATTGAGTCTAAGGTCAAAAGGTCACCACACGAACAAGAGCGGAAATTCAAAGTCGGTTTCTACGATTCTCTTTTAGATATGGCCACCCTATTTAATAAATAAACGGAGCGTCTACTAAAATAAATTTATCCACTAAAAATTACGTTGAAAGTGATAAAATTTGTAGGATTAATAGACAAAAATCTTCTTTATAAAATTGCTTAACGTTTGGATACGAAACTGCTGAGCAGATATGAAAATTTTAAGAATCGATTATGAGAAGGATTTTGCTTAAAAGAACTATTCATTATAGCCTAATCATCAAGAGTTTTCTGTGGCTCTTTTAGCTAGAGCACATTGGACCTTACAACAGTTCCTTTTGACCAGGGAGATGCAGGTTCACATATTTTTCTTATTAAAGATCTCTCTGATATTCAGGTTGGTAGACAGAAGTGTCCACTTAAATATAAGTATTCACTAAAATAACGTAAATTACCTCCCTACTGCTTTCGTTCTTAAGTTGAACGCCAGACTTCTATACATCTTACAAAATAATGTAACCACTTGTATCTGTCCATAAGAAAATTGTCTAGGATTTATATGCAGACAACTTCGTGTCATGACCTATATTAAAAGATTTTGGTGAGTTTGAATTTAGTGTAGGTCATATTCGATTTGTTAATAACGGTAAAGCGCACAAGCATATTTTTATTCTGTTTTTTTTTCTCTCGAAATAGATTAAGTATTCTGCTTTTGAAATCAAATTAATCGTTCACTGGCCAGTAGTTTAACATCTCCCGAGGAGACCCATTTGTAGTGTCGAAACATGATTGTAATCGTGTAGCGATTTTTAACATGTCTTTGTTTTAATATCCTAAAATAAATAATATTTAGTCCTACTCTGTATTCAGCCCTCTTTTAAATTAAATGTTACGTACAGCGGAATTATACTCTATTTGTTCTTATTTTACCTGTATATATATATATATATATATATATATATATATATATATATATATATATATATATATATATATATACATTGAAGTCAAATACTGTTTTTATTTTTGAGGATGTTGCAATCTCTTTTCATCAATCGGCAGTTTTGTATCCAAACGTAAACAAAGCAATTTTATAAAGAAGTAATTGATTTTTGTGCATTAATCCTACAGATTTTATCACTTTCAAAGTTATTTTTAGTCAATAGACATGTTTGAGTAAACCTTCTGTTTATTTATTAAATCGGATGGTAATATCTAAAACAGAATCGTTGAAATCGTCTTTGAATTTACGCTTTGGTTCTTGTGGTGCAATCTGTTCTTTTCCTTCTGTTTCTAATTTGTACTTCCTTCTTAAACTTTGGTAATGTCTCTATTACATTATCAATAGCATCTGCAAAAACTTTATTTTATCTTCAGTCGACAAGATAACTCTTGGTTATTTGTAATTTTCTGGTTGTTGAATCTAAATTGACTTCCTTGTATTAGTTTGTAACACTGACTTAAAAAAAAGAACTTGCAACATATAACAACATATAACTATAAAGTTAAACTGTCTAATTACAATTCAGCAAATGTCTTGTGGTGAGTACAAAATAATACCTCCCTTTACTTACTCCGTTCAAATTCGAGCGAGCTGAGGAAAAAGACGGAAAAAAATTCGCGAACCTGTGCGAAGTTTTCTTTGGACCAATGAAAACTTTTATTTCACAGAGATTGGCCGGCGAGCTAAGAAAAAGAAAACAAATTCGCGAGCCTGTGTGTGAGTTTTTTTGTTTTTTTAGTTTGTTTTTTTTCTTTCTTTACCAATGAAAACATTGTTTTCACAGGAATTAGCCGTTTGGCCTAGAAAAAGAAAGAAAAGAAAATAGCGATCCTATGCGAAATCCTTTTTTATATAAAATAAAAAGAAAAACTAAATGAAAAACAGAAGTGCGTCCGAAGTCAAGTGAAAAGTTTCATTTCTGTTCACACATCCAGCATTCAGATTTTCGCCAGTGTCAAATTACTGATTGATTATATTATCGCCCTTAACGAAGCGCTTGGCATTTCAAAGAACTTTATTTCAACAATCCAAAAAATCTACGTATTTCAAACTCTCTTCGACTACATTTGAACGTATGCAACTGTGCATCCCTTCTCTGAACAACGAACTTTCTTACCTTTGTTTTAAACATTTTTTAATATTATTTTATGTCAGATCATTAAATTTGTTGTATGAATATTTCTTCTTCATGACAACTCATTAAAACTACGGACTTTAAAAATTTGATTTATTTTCCTGAAACGAACAACTGACACAACTTCAATCGTGTAAATTCGTGAATAAATTCCTTATTTTGTTTTGCTAAAAATAACTCGTATGTTTCCTCGTTATTATCTGCCTTCATTAACATTCTTGGCGTGGGTAATTGTTCATTTTAATCCGGAATCCCGACGCTACTATAGCTTTACCACCTATATAAAGGAAATTTAAACTTTTGCCACCATATATACCTCTGTTAAAGCATCATATCTATCACCAATTCAATATCTCATTCGTTTCAAAGCGCATCGATCCGAATCTCCAATCTAGTTTCCTTTAATGGTTTAACTGTTATGTCGAAACTAAGGATCGCGCTTATATTTGTCAACGTTTAGTTGATATAGAGAAATAATTATAGATCAGTTAAACTGAATAAAGGAATCTCCTGGTGACACTTAACTGCATTGATGGTTACTGAGTGTGCATTTCAGGGTGCGGAGAAGATCTTTTCATTTACTTTGCCTCTTATGTTACTACTATGGTTTAAACTTGGACACATTAATTATCAATCCGTAATCTCATTTCAACAAAGCATTGTCAGTTATTCAATATGACTAACATGAGGTATGCAGTACAGAAAAAAAAATTGCATAGCACGATGAAAAAAGGCTCCAAACTTAATGAAAACAAAGTTTTATCGTCAAAATGTTTATGTTATTATTAAGAGAAAAGACCAAAGTATTTTATTGCTTTATTTAATTTTTTTAATCCTTTCTAGCACATTCGAAATTTTGGTTAAAATTCTTGATTTTTTATATGTCAGCGGCCGCGTAATATTGACCATTAGTTTTTAGCGCCTTTTTTCAGTTGAAAAATACATTAATTTGGAAATTCTTGCAAAAATCAAATAATCATCGTATTTTAGTGAAACTTACACAACTTATTAGCAAATGAATGGTATTATTTTAGAAATGTGTTTTTAGGAATTCATGAGAAAATATTTTTTTTATATCGACTTTGAGTAATTTTGTGATTATTTCACGAAATATTTTAATTTCATTTTTTAGGCGGTCAGACATGCTACTCTTATTTTCAACTAATTTTTTTTCTGCTACAAAATGAATTTTACAAGATTTTTAAACGGAGAATTTCACTTTTGTTTACAAAGTTGTCAAAAACGTCAAAAATGGCGGAAATTTTGCAGACTAAAAAACATGATGTTTAACTAAAATTTCGGATGTGCTAGGAAGGATTAAAAATGTAAAATAATAATAATAAAATACTTTGGTCTTTCCCCTTAATAATAACATAAACATTTAGATGATAAAAAAATTGTTTATCAAGTTTGGGGCCTTTTTTCATCACGGTATCCTCTCTTTTAGCGAAGTAGTGAAGATAGCTAATTTTAAATAACTAGATATAAAATGTGTGCATACGAATAACTAATCTCGTTGTTTTAATTGTTTTACTCCAAATAAAATGAAATATATTCAAGGCGTGGTGAACAAACTTTGCTAAGAATTAAACTTTAAAGAAATTGATTAACATTGTCGCCACTCAAATTTGTACGAAGAGAAATGGATTAAGCGGGGTGTGGAGTTTATTAAGTACCACTGCGGAGAACGACAAATATATAGCAGTGAAATATATAGCAGAAAAAAGCTGAAATTCGTAGAAGTAAAATATTGATTCTTTTGAGTCCACTTCCAAAACGTGACTTTAATTCAATATTTCGGCACTGGATTTTATCATTCATTTACCAAAGATAAATAAGAAAAACGAATACTTTTTGTTTACTGGAGTTTAGTATCCCATGCACCCTTCTGACATCTGTGACGAAGGCGACTGTCCACTTTGGTCTTAAATGTTGCGTAGACACTATCTAGCACTTTCAAGGATTAGGACAAAAAATGTGATTAGTGATTTTCTGTCTGAATTTCTGGTATGAAGATGTATCACTATTTATTTACATTCGGACTATTATCCTCATTTTATTGTTGTTATTATTATATCGTCTCGATCGTTGTAACTTCCGAACTTCTTCAGGTGTCTATCGATCCGGGCAACCATTAGGCAATTTCAAACTGAACCCTATATTTAACCTACGGGGATTCGCTATCCATGTCAGGGGATATTTCGTCTTGTTCTTTTTAATATAACTTTTCTTTCTGAGTCTCATTTTGTATTTTACCCAATCCAGGAATTGAGCCAAAACAAAATAATGCCACCAAATTCACAAAATCTCACGCAAGCGTAGTGGAGGCTAAAAATGAGGAGATTTGCCCGAATATAAATAAATATTGATTCAAAATGTTAATCATTGTTATTGTTTTTCAAGATGTCCTCCTCGATATCTTTGTAGGTTTAACAAATCAATTTTCATGAATTCTTTGTATTGATAGATTATATTCTAGAAATCAGTTTCAAAATGAATGCACAGTTAGTTTTTGAAAATGACCGCGTGCTATTTTAGGTTGAATATGTCTGCTGAAAACTGATTATTAGTCAATTGAAATATTTTATTTTTAATCAATATGCAAGTGTACAATTACAAATTTACGATAATTATTTTACGAGTGGTACAAAGCTACATTTATGAAATATTCGCTGTAGTGTATGCTTCGAGTTGACATCATTTTTCTTCATGTCAGGTATAAGATGTTTAAGAAGACAGTACTAATTAGCAAGAATTAATGAAGACAAATTATGTTTCATTTATAAGCGGCGTTCATCAAAACTTACTTTCTCTTTATTTTATTTCTTTAACTTCTTTTCTCCTCCTCTCTTTCCGTTTTCCCATCACCAATCCCTCCCTTTTTTTCTCTCTCTTTTACGTGTACGGATTCTAATACAAAACAATTCTTCTCCTTTAAGTTCCTTGTGAAATCTGGTCAATGAGATTTTAGTGAATTCGGTTCATATTCCTGAATGAAGATGTAACTGATTAAAATACACATTCTTATATAGTTATGAGTGGGAATGTTATTATTGCAACATATTTTTCAAAAGAAGTGGATAGATGCCATTTGTTTTTGCTTTTTTTAATGTATAAGAGAAAATCATATCTTTTCATTGTTTTTCTTAAACTTTTGGTATTATACCTTTCTTTAAATATAAATTACACATAATGGAATTGCCCAAGAACTAAAATATTTTCTACACTATATACATTTGAATATTGAAGGGATCGTATCTTTTCGTATTATTCTGTTGACCCCAGATCCTGTGCTTTATTTATATATTTTTATTATATTACTATTATATCTAGAATCCCTTTCTGTGTATTTAGATAGATAGATAGATAGAGAGAGAGAGAGAGAGAGAGAGAGAGAGAGAGAGAGAGAGAGATGAACAGACTTAGTAGATAGATAGATAGATAGATCTTTATTTGGCATAAACTTATGTATTTATTTGATTCCATTGATTCTGAAGCTATTGCATAATCTTTGCGATCTAGCTTCATATATATTTCCAGAAAACGTACTTTTATATCCGTATATATATATATATATATATATATATATATATATATATATATATATATATATATATATTCCAGCCGAATCCATTACATTCACTTACGTCTAATACTCTTCTTATATATATATATATATATATATATATATATAATTTATATATAGAGATTATAAATGTATATATATATAATTCATATATATATATATATATATATATATATATATATATATATATATATATATATATATATATATGAATTAATCTAGGTGAATATGAATGTTTTATCTTTCATGACATTATCGAAGTCTCATTGAGTACATAAGTCTAAGACGTATTATAAGAATCCTTTCTAGTGCAGTCCGTATTTACCTGATCATAAATCACTAACAATTCTGCACATTTATCTGTTCGCTTGATTAGACGTTGCTGAGTTTGTTCGACACTAAAAGATGTCCAAAACAATTTACAGGTTTCGAGGACAGCTGTTTAAAACGGTAGGCACTCGCAGAGAGATCGATATCAACCGAGATCTAGATCTTGCAAACGACCAGAAAATTCTTGAAATTTAATTATTTGTCAAACCAACAAACATTCTGAGGTTTTCTGCATCAGTTCTTCGAAACATATCAATAATATTGTTTTCTTTCTTTTTTTTCTTGGACATAGCTATTCATATCTTTTAGTCAACTACATATATCTATCAATGTGTCCCACTTTGTCTCTCTCTCCCTCTCTCTCTCTTTCTCTTTTTCTCTCGCTATATATATATATATATATATATATATATATATATATATATATATATATATATATATATATCAATATATATAATTCTGCTTCCATATGGCTAAGCTGTCTATTTCCATTCATCTCAGTCTGTTCATCCTTACCTGTGTCAGGTGATATCAGCATATTTATCTGTTCGCATCCATCAATTTCTCTCTGTCTTACACCCATATTTGGCTGTGTATCATTTTGCTGTGCATTTATTCAAAATGTTTCCATTCTTCTAAAATTCTTCATTAGAGCTAAAGTTTTCTAACTCCCATTCCTTTGGAGCACATAAGCTACACTCGTTGGTACAAAAAGAATTTTTTTTTCTCTGTTAATAACACAGCACAATTTTTAAAAGAAAGAATGGAAAAAGGAATTATTGAAAAAATGTTTTCTGACTTTTGAAAGCTCAGGAAATGCGAGTTTCATTTTTTTCATTCTTGATTTTAAAATCCTGTTCATAGGAAATTTATGGTGCTGTCTTCAGGACGTTAGTGATTATGACTCCGCACAGAGACCTACTCTTTGCGTGTCCCCCCCTCTCTCTCTCTCCCCCCTCTCTCTCTCGACATATATATATATATATATTTATATATATATATATATATATATATATATATATATATATATATATATATATATAATTTGAATTTAACACATTTTCTTTAAATGAATTCTTACTGGCCCTCCGTCATATATATATATATATATATATATATATATATATATATATATATATATGTGTGTGTGTGTGTGTGTGTGTGTGTGTGTCAGGGGTACGGAAGAATTCATTTAAACAAAATGTGTTAAATTCAATTCTCAGTCATTATGAAGAAGAAAACGTTGTCAATATGTTAGGGAATGTATGGCCGATATAAGAATTTGATACTGTTTTTTGATTATTGATAAAGAACAAGAAAATTAATGAACCACAAAGTTTTTTACATAAACGTAATTTTTGAGGTCGCAAGTTATTAGTAATAATTAAATGTTTTGATTGTTTTATAGAAAATGATAAATCTCTCTCGCTCTCAGCATCTAATTACACAAACTCGCTGGGAGGTTACTCACTGCTTTTCCTCTGCCTTCTTACCTTCAATATGTCTTATCAGTGTCAAATTCTCCAAGCATCATCATATGTCCTCCAGAAACGTCAATTGTCTCTTAGTGTCCTTTTTGTTTCCTTAAAACCTCGTCGTTGCTCACATTTTCTGTTCATGGTATTGTCAGATTTCTTTCTGGAACCACATCTTTATTGTCGCAAGTTTCCTCTTTATCCGTGGGGAAATTATCTCGCATAGGGGTGTTGGGAACTTGGACGTGGCGTAATGGTTAGCAAGCTTGTCTCGCTATATCAATTACGACTGAATAGGGACCTCGATCCTTACTCGTCGCTGCATATTTTCGGCCTTGTGCTTAAAAAAACTCCATATAGGAGTGTCGATATTACATAACAGTTGATTAATCTTATCTTTGTTTCTGACGAACTTTTTCTGGTTGTAAATATTTTGTTTTCAGAAGGCATCTTTACTCTATTCCAATGCACTTTCGGATTTCGGTGTCACATTTTTCATCGTACTTTATCTACAAAACCGACAGAAGAACGCATAGAAATCAGTTTCCGCTGCAGTGATATTTTCAATATCTGACCTCTTGAAAGCCTAAATTAAAGTTTCGAAATTAAAATGTATGAAATTCGATGGAAATTCGATGCTATGACGTATATTTAATGATGAATACTGAAAGTCTGTTTCCTATTTCGCCCTCTGGTCAGACTAAATCGAATTAGTAGTAGCAGCAAATCAATACCCCAACAGATGAGTGAGCTGCTAGGCGGTGTCAATTCAAGTGCATTACATTTGCCTGCTTTTTACATTCTAGTCAAAGTAAATGAAGTTTCGAATTCCTCCTATGCAAAGAAGCGTGTTATGAAGTCACGATATAATTCAAGTATTTTCTTTGACTCTCTCTCCCCCCCTCTCTCTCTCTCTCTCTCTCTCTCTTATAGATAGATATAACAGGGTGAATCAATAAGTATGTAGACTGTCACATAGTCATTGATTGAATTTTGATCTGAAAGATTTTACTCTAACATGTTTAACCTACGCAATTAATATTCAAAACTGATAGGTGCACCGAACAGTATTCAAGCATTTAGGTGGCGGGGGGGTAGGTCCTTGAGCACACTTTTCAGCACCCTCGCATATTGTAATAACATATAGGTATAAAATTTAACCTTAGATTTCACGCGATTAATTTCAAAATTCTCAAAGAAAAATAATTCTCTGCATCAGATCTTCTCAAAGGTGCATGATTTACTTACACACACACAAATACATACACACACACGCACGCACACACACACACACACACACACACACACACACACACACACACATATATATATATATATATATATATATATATATATATATATATATATATATATATATATATATATGAGGTGGTACTGAAAAGTTCTGGACCCGACTAAGAAGCCCTTCTAAAATAAATTCAAATGTTTGCTCATTTGGTCAGGTCAAGAATCTTTTCAGCGCCCACTTCTATATAATAAATGGGTAGCAAATTAATGACAAAGTGGAAAACATTGTGCATAAGGCGTTTCGACCTCCAGGAGGAAAGTAATGTTTTTTAATGGAATTATATTTTTAGGAGGGTAGATATAAAAATGCAAACATCGGTTGTATTAGGTTGTCACACATGAAATGACGTATTTTTGAAAATGATTACAATGAAACAATGTCTAATAATCTTACTGTATGAGTACAAACAAGGTCATTCCACCTCTGAACTATTTCGGAATATCAAGGCGGACTTTGGTAACAGTATTATTGAAATCAGAACTGTACAGAGATGGTTCCAAAAGTTTTTTTCAGGGGATTATAGTCTTGAAAATAAATTAAGAGGAAGACCGCGATCGGCTATAAAACATGTTCAATTAAATGCTTTGATTGATCAAAATCCGAGAACTATAGTTCGAAAACTTGCATCGGAATTAGAAACACCTCGCACAACTGTTTCTCGGCACTTGAAAGCAATTGGAAAAGTAAAGAATCTGGATAGGTTTGTTCCGCATAAACTGAATGAGACCCAAAAATCCTTTACTTTGAGGTGTACTTTCTGTTGCTTTCTCGACTGAAAAATGAATGATTTTTGCACCGAATCATTACATGCGATGACAAATGGATACTTTTTGACAACAGTAAGAGAGTAGCATAGTGGTTAGTGAATCACCAAAACAATACACAAAACCGCTTCTGCGCCTCTAAAAAGTTAATGGTTACTTTATGGTGGTCTTTCAAAGGGGCTCAAGGGAGAACAATAACAGCAACCTCATATTGTGGAGAAATTGAAATATGCACGAAAAATTGAAAAAGAAACATCCTAAACTTGTAAATAGGGATGTCCCAATTTCGCTTCACGACAACGCAAGGTCGTGCGCTTCTCAATCAACTGTCCAAAAACTGCATAGCCTGGATTATGAAATTTTGCCTCATCCTCCATATTCACCTGATATTTCTCCTACTAATTTTTTTTTACAGCGAGGTTCATCCTTTATAAGGGGCCACTCGAGGCATAGGGTTACATTTGGAGACCATTTGTATGTATAGGAGTGCGAGACAACGGTTAACCCCAGCCTTGAACAGGTTAAGATTTTAGTGATCGGGGAAACATCCTCTTGCGCGTCGATTCCACGGGACAGTGGTTCGCGGGAAGAAGCAGTTCCCCTGGAACTTACTTTTCACACATATGATACGGAGGGATGTAGGGGCTTTGCTACTATGTAAGTGGTATGGCGTGTTCTTGCTGTGAAGATTTGACTCGGTGTGACCAGGAGATGTCATTCGTCCGAGCACTTTCCGGGGAAGTAGCGGTAGAGCAGCGAGAGGCTTGCCGCATCCCGCCTGTAGAAGAGAGGTTGAATGGTGAAGAATAGTTTATTTCCCACAAGATCTTGGAGACGCTTTTGAACTGTATCAAGGCTGGAGATTGAGGTCTGGGCAGCTCCCACTCAAATATGACAACAGTACTCCATTTTTGACCTGTTGTGGCTCTTGTAAAGTTACAGGATATCAGGAGGGGTCAAGTACTTACTAGAGCGGTACAGCGAGCCAAACATTTTACCTGCATCATTAGTAATGGGTCGTATGTACAAGTGCCACTTGAAGTTGAGTGTGAATTTGAGGCCCAACATCTTTCGAGGCACGCTACTCCCCCTTCAGGATCTCCGTCCATTAAGATTGCAGGTAGTTCGGGGTCAGATCTGTGATGATGGAGTGTAACTAGCTTGGTCTTTGATGCATTGAATGTAACCAGTATTTACCTCATTGGGTAGTTTGTGCAAGATCTGATGAGAGATCAGTCGCCAATCCCTGACCATCGAGAGTTTTAGCGGTGCGTCCGTATATAGTCATATCATCGGCATAGATGTTCACAAATGATCTGAGTATATTCTTAGGCAGATCATTTATGTAGATCAAAAAGAGGGTTAAGTTCGAGGAGTGATCCCGGGGTGGGGAACGCCAGCGTTGACTACAAGGGCTCCGGAGGATTGGCCAGTGATAACTACCTTCAGGGACTGTTATGGTCCAAGGTTAGGACCAAGGAAGAACAACACGAACACAAGAGTAGAAATAACAAAGATATATTACACGAAATATCAATACAAGATGTGGAAGGTGTTAGTATGACTGTCAGTCTGGTTTGGAGTGGACAACTATTGGCTCGACTCGATTCCGTCTCGTCTCTCTCTCTCTTCAGTGGCGCAGTATTCATAGTGTCAGGAAGAGTTCACTCTGTCGTTATAGGTAAGGTCCCATAACAGGGACCTACCGGTTAAGAAGGAATTTATGACCGAGAAGAGTCTTCCAGTGATTCCATAAATCGAGCTTATCATATACAATAAAGCATTCTCCAATAAAGAAGTGGTAATCGAAGCATTTGAACTGTTTATCACATCAAGGGATGAGAATTTTTTTCAAAAATGGTAGAACAGCCGTTTATCAACATGGTGACTAATTCGACTAAACTAAATTAGTTATTTAACATTTCAGAAGCGTTTTATTCGTTCCCTCTAAAGTGCGTCATTTCATGTATGACAATCTAATAATTATGCACCGACAGGAAACGCTGAAGATGTTGAAACGTTGAAATTTTAATTTTTTTTTGCCGATTTCATTTTGTTTCATTTTCTTTTTCTTTATGTTTTTATAACTTTTGTTATTAACTATCCCATATTGTGATAATATAAGATCTGCCAAGAAAGGTGAAGTGTTGTAAATAAAATGGACGCAAACTTATTGTAGATGATCTACCGATCAGAGCACTTTCTATACATTTTCGCCTTACTAAATTGCTTTCTAGTCCGATTAAGTCCTCCTTGATGACAAAAGACGTTACAAGGAATTTTTTTCCACCTTGTCATTCATTTTTCCCCACATTGCTCTGATATATAGAAATATCTATATCATATTTTCCCATATAATAAATGTAATAAAAACCTTAGCAACTACAGCCCTATCGTACTATGGGGAAGTGTTGTCAAGCGATCGGCCAAATATGGCGAAGTGACCAACTGTCAGGATTTGTATTGGATGTACTTTTTCGCTGTACCGATGAATTTTCCGCACTATCGAACACATACAAAATATTCTCAAAAGCACTGATTAACAAATACACGAGATAAAAACCAGCCATGCGAAACAAGCAGGATTTAGGAGTTGCTTCTCAAAAATAGGTAGCTGCAAACAATAGATCAACGGATCGAAAAAAGCAGAACATGACAAACCACATTGTTTAGCTGATGTTGACTATGAAAAGGCATTTAACTAAGTAGGATACCCGACTGTCTTTAAGTCGGTACAAAGGTAATGTATTAAGGAAAACTACATAAAAGTTATGAAGAATATATCCGATAGCATTACTGCAGTAATTCGACTAAACCAAGACACAGATAAAATAAAGATTGGAATAGGAGCGACGCAAAGGATAGGAATCCACCATATCCATTCTTTGACAAATATCTTTTAAAAATTAACTAAAAAAGGACATAATAAAACAGAAATGGTTAATATTGAAACCTCCTGCGATTTGATGGCATTTTTCTAATATCAGAATAATTGAATGAATTACAAGAATTGATAATCACCTGAATAAAAAAATTTTGATTTAACTCTAAAATTGAGTAGAAATTAGTCAAGATTAATGTTCAATTGTAACGTTCCTGAAATATCATAAATTAGATGAAGAAATACTATAAGTCCAAGAATATATATATATGCGGGGTGGGGGGTAAATGTAGCGTAAATATTACGTTGTTTGTCTTAAAACGTACGAAGCACTCGCGTTACTGAAAGTATCACGTTAATAAACAGATCGCCAGACGCTTAGAATAGCCATTTCTGAAGTGTCTGACGATCGGATTATTACCGTGAAACATTTAGTAACGCGAGTGATTCGTACGTTTTTAATAACATAAAAAACGTAATATTTACACCGTATGTGGCTTTGATTAATGTTTATTGAGCGCTGTACTAAAAAAATAAACATTAGCCTACATTTGGCGGAATAGTATTCCAGTTGAATGTTTATCAGTTTATATTGTAAACATGTGTGTGTATGAGAGTGAGTTTGTGTGCGTGCGTGTGTGATGGAGGATAACAATAAAGAAATATCACAAAATGCAATAAAACAATATATAAAGATAAGTTGGAAAGTTATTAAAAAAAATTCGAAATGTCTTGACTAGCACCCTGGCAATATGCTTAAAACAGGAAGTGTATAATGAATGTGAAATGACGTACGAGTGCGAAACATAGTAATTAACAAAATCGCATAAAAAGCGACTAAAATATGCGCGAATCTCAATGGAAAGAGCAAATGTGATGGTAAACTCTAAAAGTCAGAGAGAATTCAACATGGATCAGTGAACATACTAAGTTAAAGAGAGCCGAGAAATGACTAAAAAGGCAAAATGGAGGCAGTTAGTAGATATAGTAAAAAGAAGATATAATAAGTGGAGGAAAAGGTTGGTTCATTACTACCCAGATGGTAAAGTAGGCAGTAAGTAAAAACCAGAGGAGCAGATGGAAAGGTAAAGGGGTTTGTTGGTAAGACATGACGGAGTCACGTTCGCCATGGAAGGATTCGGGAAAGACAAATAGCAAACAATGATGGATTACTATGGACAAAAACACACGCGCGCACACACTCGCGCGCGTGCACGCACACACACGCATGTTTATATATATATATGCGATATGATATCGGAGAGTTACTGGTCTTTATGTACTGTGATTGCATTATTCAACAGAAATAGTTATGCAATGCACATCGATACCCAGTCGCCTGAGTTAATCTGACAATAGGCGTTGTTAACTCTACTCGTGTGTTGGGTTTCGTAACGTTACATTGGAACAGTTCTGCGATCTTTACGGTAGCTGACAAATTCTAGCACTGTACTTGTATAAAATTCTGCATTAAGCTCTGCAGCAGCTCTACACCTGAAACCATCGAAAAGTTTCGTCAGATTTGGGAAAACATCACATCGAACACTGGTTTTTGAGTAGCGTTTCAAGAGCGACAAAATTGCTTTTCAAAATGATGACCATCCATGGCGGATAATCTCAAGCAAACTGCCAGAAAATGCGAGAAAAGTTCAAAAACTGATTCATGAGAAGTATCGCAGAACAAACCAACAATTCGAATAACTAGACTTTTTACGTCTAATCTGGGAACATTCCGATGCCACTGAAGTTTTGTTATTTAGATTTTTCCAAGTAGGTCGGGTCAAGGACTTTTCAGCATCCCCTCATATATATAAAACATTTGTGTCTATTAATTGGTTAGCGAATTCTTCACTAAAATAAATTCCTCTAATAGAATTTTTTCGCTTATTTAAGAAATTGTTCGTCTTGTATGTCCCATGTCTTGTATGTGTGGGCGTTCCATTTTAATTTAATTTACTTTTAAGTTTAAAATTTAATCGGACGTATGTGAAATAATAAAATGGCACTCATTTTCGTCCTTATCCCTTTCTCCTCTGTTTCACTGTCTTTCACTGAGTACCTAGATAAGAACAGCCTCTTGAGGTTTCGATGGGTTTCGATCAGCCCGATCCACTGCTGATCCCCAACCATTCTTGACAACAAATACACCTTAAAGACCGTGGCATTAAATATTACCAAAGCCTTTGACAATATGTGGCATAAGGGTTTGCTGCTCAAGCTCTCTAACTATGGAATTACTGGAAGAGTCTTAAAATAAAGTTCTTTCTGATGAGTAATATATGTTAACGTCCAGTCCTCCGGCAATCAACGCAAGCTTCCACCAGGGATCACTTCTCAGACCAACCCTCTTTTTACATTACATGAATGATCTGCCTAAGAGTATACTCAGATCATTTGTAAATATCTATATCTATGATAGGACGATATATGGGTGCATTTCCAAAATTCGTGGTGACCAGAGATTGGTAACTGATCTCTCATCAAGCTGTATGTCAGCGAAAGAAAAACTGGCTGGTTATAGTTAATGCCTCGAAAACCTAACTAGTTACATTCCATCACTACCCCGAACAACCACCAGTCATGATGAATAGATGCCCCCCTCGGGGAGGCATCTATTCATAATAGCCTTAAACTCATCGCTGACATCAAGTGGAACTAATGCATGCGATCCATTGCTAATGATGGATGAAACATGGTCGGTTCTGTAAGTACCTGACTGCTTGTGATACCTTCTACCTTTACAAGAGCCTGATCCGGCTGTCATGTTTGGACAGGAGCTGCCCAATCCTCACTTTCAAGTCTCAATAGTCCAAAAGCGTTTCCAAGTTCTCGAGAGTGAGAAATGATTTTCCAACGTCCAACCCCACCACTCACAGACAGCATGTGCCAGGCCTGCCACTGGTCTATCTCTACTTCCATAGAAAGCGCTCTGACGAACTGCATTCTTTGGTTCTGTCAGTTTTAACCTTCACGGTTAGGAACCACCAGGCCACTTACATTGTAACAAAACCACCCTCATTCTGTCCGTATTCCATTGGTGAGACGTACTAGGACAGCTTCTTCCCGCGAACCACTGCTCTGTGGAACAGCATGTTTCCCTGATTACTACAGTCTTAACCTGTTCAAGTCTATAGTTAACCGTTATCTTCCATTCCTATTCGCATAAACTGCCTCTTACTCTGTAACATTCTACCACGAGTGGCTCACGGGCGCTGTACAGGGTGAACCACCCTGTAAAATAAGTTCACTCACTTTCTCTCTATTTCACCCTCTTTCTCTTTATTTCACCCTCGTTTTCTCTGTATCCTAATAACTTTATCTTTCTCGATTTTTTTCATTCTTCCTCTTGATTCATTCTCAACAACATTTTTCTTGTGTCTCTTCTTTAAATGTCCAACTGATTAATAATCATTATGACTAGAACCATTTGCCATCTGTGCCCCCCTTTAATTCCAACAATCACCCAAGGTGTTCCACTAGGTGCCCTGCTCTTGTGACCCTGAACCAGATGACAGTAAACATCGTAAATAACTTGAATCAGAAACTACCTTTATTCACTTGTCTATACCTACATATTGCATCTAACGTCCGATACACGTCCAAAATATATTATCTTTCCTATCATAATTGATTATATACTTGGCCCAACGCCAAGTTTTCATTAAGCCTCAACTACACCAATCAACTACCTAATGACATATTTTATTATACAAGACAATGTAATAACAAAATTGGTATTTTCATGACGTACTATGTTGTGATAAATATACTAGGTGAATTATTGTTTACAATAACACTCTTTATTCGAAATATTTGCAATAACTTATTTAGTAGTGTAAGATTTTATTATATAATTTGATTATTGTTCATCACATGTAGTAAATGAATAGACATGACGGTATAATTATTGATATTTATTTTAATTTCAGATATATAAAGACTGCCAAGTTTTGTAAGAAATATCATATTTCAACAGAGACAGAAAATATTCGAGTTATAGAATAATAAATACAGAATGTTCCAAATTGTTCGAGATCGCAGTTCTCTGAAACTGAAAAGATTGGCAAGATAAAAAGAAGAAACTGACATCAAGAATTTCTGTCTGAGTTTCTTTGATGAGGAGTTATTATTATTTACATAATGTCCTTGTAGATTATTGTCTCCAGCTTTGTTTATATTATCACATAATAACAACAGAGATGGGGGATATCGGCATTTTAATAAAGGAAATAATATCTTTAAAAATGTCACAAAAAAAAGAAATTTCATAAAAAATTAAAAAGATGATAAGCAAGAAAAGTTGACTGACCGACATGAAAATATTCGAGGAAGCTGGTGTTGCAAATGTAAACAATACAAAATGTTATGAACATTGGCTGGCTATGAAATGGAAGAAATTTTGTCGAAAAAGTACATGAAAACTGTTTTCTCAAGATTAATAGTGGTGAATTTAGAGCTCCATTGGATGGCTGGGCGAGAAGTAGTAACCTTTCATGGAATTAGTCAAGTAACGTTATTCAGAATACTACAAGGACGAAGATGGAGTAATGTTCTGAGCTAGTATTTTAAGCGGTCAAATTATAGGTCCCTTTAAAGTTCTTAATGGTATCAAGATGAATGCAGAAAATTGAATGATGGAAAAGTCATTTTTCAATGATACAGGTAATAAGAAAGAAGCTTTGTTAAAGACTTGATTTAAATAAGATCATTCAAAGCTGACTATTATTCATTTTGCAAAATAATAATGAATAGAAGTAAATGATATAATCATGCAGTGTTTCCAGAATTTAACTCAGAAGAAAACCACAGATCTATCATTAAAATGTGTGTTTATATCAGAATAGAAAAGGCAAAGGAAATTTTCTGGAAAATATTAAAAACTACTGCAAGTAATGCTAAAATTGCAACGATATAAAAATTAACAAAATCAATGAATTCAAATATTGAATATCAAGAAGCTCATATTAATATCTAAAATAATATATATCAGGCTACTAGATGAAAATAAAATACAGTTTAAAACTTAAAAGGAACGTCTACTGAAATATGGGTATTCACTAAAATAACTTTTAAAGTGATAAGAATATCAGTATCTGTCTATATTTCTGAGATGAGGTATTATGTACATTATTTAAGGACACATGGATACAGTGGAGAAAAGCGTTAGTTAGATCCAGTGATAGGACCCAAAGAGTGTGAGTTCAATACCCGGCTAAGGCAGTGAAGAACTTTCAGTGGGAAATTAACATAACTGATAACTGACATCCATTAAACATGGCACGTGGAATTAGAACTGTCTACCCCAGTGAAAGAAATAAAGGGTTCAGTTTGACATTCTAACCACCTGAAGAAGGCCGGAGCGTACAACGGCCGAAACGTTGTAATAAATATGGCGACAAAGATGGGGACAATAGTCCGAATAATGTAAATAATATGATAAGAATATGTCGAAATAATAAATAAAATTCCATTTCTTCTTTAGAAATACATACATATACGTAAAATAAAACATCCCTATAACTCTAGAAACATATACACAACCTATACACCCAGTTAAAAAGCAAAAATAAAATCCTCCTTGAAAATGGCTAAACGTATAGCCGAAAGCGCTCAGAATTACAGAATATTTGTACAGTTTCTACACACTGTGTATAGAAAAGAAAACACTTGTTCGAACACAAGAAAAAATTTTTTAAAACTTAATCGTAGTACCTTATCTGCCGTCGTTAATGAAACATGTATAAATGAAGGATTGCTGCCTAAATACACAATACACACACATACACACACACACACACACACATATATATATATATATATATATATATATATATATATATATATATATATATATATATAATTATTATTATTATTAAGTTCATTGGAATACGGTGTTCATCAAATGTGATTCGATGGCTTATATTTTTGGAATCTATACTTAAAAAAATATGTTGACGTAGTTCAATTGCATAAAAAATCTTAAGCAGCCAAAACAATATATTATCAGGATTAACAGGACGGATATTATAAGCGGAAACTCACTACACGATATATTACTCATATAAATAAAAGTAGATCATTTACGTCTTACCAATATCGGTTAGTTAATACTCATTTTGATAGGAAAAGATTGACTACAGAATATTGCTTTTCTTAAAACCAGCTATGAATAAAATCTAAACGCAGAAGCGACAGAATACTCCCCCAAAGTATACTGAGATTTGTGAGACTTCCTGTTTACTTTTTTAATTTCCTGATGAACGATAATTCTTAATTTTATGACTGAATAAGCTCCTTCTTAGTTCTTTTAGTGACACGTTTCGTTCGTTGATTTTATTGAAGTGGGTAGTTATATATACATATATATATATATATTTTTAATCATATCACCCCAAGCAAGGCCGGAGGCCACTATCACGCAAGGGGTTAAAGAAGGGTTGGAGGAAGAGCAGATAGGAGTGGCAAGGGAGGGTATGTGGAGAAAGAGAAAGACAGTGGGTCGATCAAGGCAAGGGGGCTACAAGAGATCCGGAGCGAGAGCAGATAGGAGTGAAAAATGAAAGGATGTGGAGAAGGGAAGTGGATAGATCAAGGCAACTGGAGATGTCGATTGACGCTACACTTAAACCGTTGGAGATTGTATTTGTCAAGGAAACAGTAATAGGGAAGGGAGTTCCATAGGCGAGATGTGCGATATATATATATGCCCTCTTCACATATATATTCATATATATATAATGTTTTATATATATATATATATATATATATATATATATATATATATATATATATATATATATATATATATATATATATATATATATATATCGCTTGAACCGTTGATATAGTGGATACTTCATATTTGAAATAGACGCCCCACTTTTATTTATTAAACAGTGCAAATTACGTCTAGCGGACTCTGCATTCGAGAAATCTTAGTAAAGACAATAAAAGAGGACGCAGTTTCAATCTCTGCTGGAGCACATATTTTCGTTACCAATATTTCTGTTATGCGTAGAGTGATAAACATAATACACATTGTTAAATAAATAAAAAAAATGGGTCATTTATTTCAAGCACGAAGTATTTTCTATAATGTCGGTTCAAGTAATAAACGAAATGTTGGGTTAAATAAAAATAAATACATCAATAAGGAGTGCAATAATGGATAGCGTTCACATTGAGGAATTGGAGAGCAGAGTTCGAATTCCAGTCGAATCCATTACATTCACTTGCGTGCTAATACCCTTGGGAAAGGCATGAATCTTCTTCTTCTCTCCCTGGTAAATAGCAGGACAAACTAGGTTCTATAGCTTTGGGTGGCAACTGGTCTACCACAGAAAGAAATGGTAACCTACTGCGGGGAAAAATATCTGCCTTGTTAGCCATGTATCGAAAGAAACATGATCGCATAAGCGTGTATCGCGCATGGCACACAACCGACTGACTGACTGACTGAATAAGGAAGTGGACGTGCAAAAAACACCAGTTACAGTTTTACGTCAAAAATATTAAACGGCTTTAACTTTCAATTTTGACGTCGAGTGAATCTACACCAAAGTCATCCAGCTCTTCGGTGGAGTAATGCATAGCGGCTCGGATTGAGTTCGAATTCCAATGAAATCCATTACATTCACTTACGTGCTAATACCCTTGCGAAAGGTATGAATCCACTTCTTCTCCCCCCATCTATGGGTAAATAGCAGGACAAAACCGGTTCTATAGTCTTGGATGGCAACTGGTCTACCGCAGATAGAAATAGCAACCTACTGCGGGAAAAAAAATCTACCTCATCAGTCATGTATCGAAAGATCGCCTTAACTGACTGACGGCTTTTATTGCTCTTAATAGCTATAGTTTTTAATTATCGCACATTCGTCTGGAACGGATATATGCATTATGATCCTGGACGTAAAATTACGACCAGGATCATATTAAATATCTCCTTCAATACATTTTCGCTTTGATAATTTACTTTCTCCTTAAATAATAATGCTATCATTAAGCTGGTTGTGGCATAATTTTGGCATTCGCTTACCCACTAAGAAATTGAGATAGATAGATAGATAGATAGATAGATAGATAGATAGATAGATAGATAGATAGATAGATAGATAGATAGATATGTAAACATTTGCAAGAGAACTAGAATAATCTGCATAAAAAAAGAATACTTAAACAATCCTGGAATGTTAAAACGGACATTTAGACCAACAATAATATAAGCACTTGAATAGTCAGAATCAGTTTCTTGTGTCGGCCAATTATTAATATAAGAGTTCGCCTGCACTTGTACTGGTTCACCACTTCGTCTCATCGACGCACACGGAAAAGGAAAACATTAACAAACCAAGAATCGTACGAGGAGATGCTGATTTTTTTTTCGGATCGACCAAGAAAGGATTTTTAAAAAATATTTGATGTTTGGCTAGAATTAGGGAAGTGGGTCAGGCTGAGAACTTTTCAGCACAAACTTGTATAATGAGTTATGCGCATAATCTGCGACTGATAATTTAGATTTTTTTAAAGTAAATAAAATATTGATTGCACAAGTAATATGCCTAAATCATAAAAAATAAAGATTTTACAAGCATCTGTTATGCATAGACGCTGTATGAAAAGCATGAAACTGCCTGTAGTGCTTGGTCCCTTTGAGCTAGAAATTTGATTCGTAATTTAGTAAAGCTCTGCCATTTTTATATGGCATGGGGCACTTTTTCGGTGTGCATCCACAGCAGACTTATTTTAAGAGGTTCTTATGTCTATTAATATTAAAAAGCTCTACCATGGCTGACTTTGGGGCCAGGTTTTTTTGTCCACCTTCTTTGCTTGAAAGCATTAGGCTCCTTTACCATGTCCCTATTGTTCCGTGTGACACTGAGAACTTTTTTGACGCACCGGTAAACTACTACTGTTTTTTTTTGGGGGGGGACAATTTCGCGTTTGTGGCTTTATTTGATCTTTGCCGGATGGGTGATTTCCCCACTCTAGTTTAGTTTGGTTGGTGGGTGCATGATATGAATGCACCGGTCATATTTTTTCCATTTCTGACTTGCTTGAAGTAATAAAAGTTCCTATATTCGCACTACAGCTGCCGACCACCTGACGATTGCGTGTAAGCATGAAATTGGCTGTAGTACTCGGTCACTGTGCGCTAGAAATTTAATTCGTAATTCATATATATAGAGAGAGACAGAGACAGAGAGACAGAGAGAGACTGAGACAAAGAAACAGAGAGAGTGGGAGGGAGAATATATTGGTTTGGTCTGGTTTGTTTTACAGCATATCAACCTCAATTGGTTATTTAATGCCGACAAGATTTTTATTGCTGGTAATATTGTTTTAAAAATGTATTGCTGGTAATATTTTTTTTCAAGAGTGTATTGCTGGTATTGTTGATCATAAATTTTTCCATCAAATATATATTGCTGGCATTTTTTTTCAAAAATCTATTCTTGGTAATAATTTTTCACAAAAATGTATTATTGGTATTAAAACCTATTTTTACACTTTCATAGTGTTTTGACTCCAGTTTGGGGGTTAGCTATTTGCCTATAACTGGGACCCTAACAGGTCCTACCACCTCTGGTCAATGTGAACTCGGGAACACCAGCAATTAAGAGGTGGTTCCACGCTCTTCAAAACCTCCTGATCGGAGGCCTTGCCGTTGGATGTAGTTTATCGTTTTACCCAGGACGCCTCATTTGAGGAGTCTTACCCCTCTGCAGAAGTGCAGTCGGTATATTCTGAAGCCCCAGCCGACAGGGCGGGAATATATTAGTAACAACACTTTTTCTTCCATAATTGATTATATATAGAAGTGAAAAGGGAAAATACGCAGGAATCACAGATCATGTGCTAGGCTATGAAGGCTTTTCTCAGCAAACGTTTAGTATAGAATCGAACACAACACTGTAGCCATTAATAAAGACAAATGATACCAAGGATTCAACAGCAGCTGCAAGTAGTAATAAGAATGAGAAGCTGCGGTGAACGCAGTCAAATGTTACAGCAGCGGCAGAAGAGTCAGCAACAAGCAAATTAAGTTTAAGGATCCAAATTCTACACTCAGAATTGTCCTACAGGAGAATAGCCTAGTGGGTTAAAGCGTTAGTTCCTGAATTTAGTGACATGGCAATTACGATTCCAATCTCTTGGGTGCATGGGTAGTGCAGACTTAGAATCAGTAGAAACAAGGCGAGCAATAAGCGTATTGAAACCGAACTGAGAAGAATCTACGTCATTTCAAATTTCTCTGAAGGTTACCCGTCAAGTACATGAAGAAGGCCAGATGGTGCAACGGCCGAAATGTTGTGATAACAACAACAGAGATGAGGACAATAGTCCCAATGTAAATTATGTAAATATCTGGTTGAAACATGTATACAGTTTTTCTGAAATAGTGGTTAGTTGCAATTTCTCACTTAGCAACAATTTCTCACTTAGCGAGAACAGGTCGTTAAGCGAGGAGTTACTCTAGATATAAGACAATTTGGAAAATGTCTACTTTGACATGTTTCACCGATGAAAAGAAGCTATCACAAAAAGAATGTTACTTCTTTTTCTTCTTTTATATGCCGTGTCCATTCAGGACGTGGGTGATCGTGGCTCTTCAGAACTATCCTATCCTTTGTTTGTTTGTTTTTTTACTATACTTCCTATTAAAGCCCAACTCCAATGGGTGGGGCATATTATTCACATGCAGGAGCACCGCTTGCCAAAACGTCTGCAGTACAGAGAGCTCCTGCACAGCAAAAGAAACCAAGGCTGTCCAAAGAATCGGTACAAGAACACTGTGAAAGCAAATCTCCAGGGGTGCAAGCTCAAAACCTAAGAACTAAAGGAGTGCGCCAGTGATCGACCACGTTGGTTAATCACAATCCATGATGCTGCAGTCACCTTCGAGGATGCTCGACGCCAGAAGCTCGCCGCTGCCAGAGATCAATACCACAGGGCATCGTCAGCAGTGATTACGACAACGAACTTTCAGTGCTCCCACTGTCCCAGACTCTGTGCCTCCAGTCTGGGGTTGCGGAGCAGCCACCTCCGAGTTCACAGATGAGATGCAGAAACGATACGTCATCTTCGGATTCGATGGACTTCCCAATCCTTATTCTGCCATCCATATGCACAAGCTTGTTAGCTAGGTTACACGATTCCCCCCACGCCTCACTTGTCTTCAGTATGCCCTGTGTGTGTCAAATTCTCCAAGCTCTCTTTCCTCGTTATGTCTCCCAAGAATTTCAATTCTCTTTCCGATTCTAAATATTCACAAGAACATTAGCGAGTTAAAACTTGATTCATGTTTTGTTTCGCTTATGTAGATTTTGTTCTTGTTAGATAAAATTCTTCCCTTGATCACACCGGTTCATATCAAAGTAGAAATTTATTTAGTTATTTGATACATTTATCATTCCGTCATATTCTTATCTAGCGTTACTCTTTCTCTCTCTCGTTCTCTCTCACCTTCACTCTCTCCCCTCTCTATTTCCCTTCCTCTCTCTCTCAATCTCTCTCTCTCACACACACACACACACACACACACACATACACACTATCTGAAACCAACGATGCAAAAACTTCTGTTTCCGGGCAACGATACCAGGAAACAGAAGTACTGAGTTTGGTGACCATTTGATTAGCAAGATAATAATTTAATATTATGTCTGAATTATTCTAACGGAATATTTATTTTCTTTGTTAAAGATACACTATTCAAACAATCTTGTCACTTTTATTTTTGCCAAACGCTGTCAGCTGAGCGTTTCATGAAAAACAATCTTCACCAGTTTAGGTTTTTTTTATCTGTTCCTGGGATACTTGTAAAAAAACATTTTCAGTTAATCATTTTTATGGTTACTATAAATCAAATCGCCTCTTTTCTCTTTTTTGTTGACGTATATATTTCTTTTGCATTGACTAAATCTCGTGCCTTAATTATAAAACAGACACTTTTCTTTGATTTTTCTTCGATTAACCCTGGATTTCCATTGATTTCGATCTTATTTAACATTACACCCATAAACTTATTGGCAGAGACATTATTACTAATTACACCTTGAAATATCCAAACCTAACACCTGAATTAATTGAAATTTAGAAATTACTGATGGCATTTTATCTTGCATTGACTTATCCTTACATATCGATTGTCCTTCGATGTTTATTAACATTCATCGTTTCCTGTGTTCATTTAGATTGAAAAATAGAAAACCTTCACGTTTTTTACTTGAAATAAAACATTAGCATTCTGATTTTAAATTTTCCGATCGTTACTAGGTCTCGTTTATCTTGCATATACGTTGAATAGCGATGAGCCTTGGATGTTTATTAATATTCTGAAGAATATCCTAAATTGTAATATGGGTTTGTTTACCTTAAACAGCAATCAACTAAAAAGGTAACGTTTTAATTTTGATCTAACCCTAACCCAAAACCCCAACCCTAACCCTAAACCTCAAATGTTATAACTATCAATTCCTTATCATAGTAAAGTTCTGTTGCACTCTTTATCGATCGCGCCTTCCCAAAGAACCCCTGATTCTTCTTCGAATTAAACAGTGAACTGATATATTTCGAAGAAAGTTTAATACTCTTTATTTATTCACTTAAATTGTTTCATGGTTAAATAAAATCCGACAGCCACTCGGGTTCTAATCAAGTTATGCAGGAGAAACTAATCCTGGAAAGGATATGAAAAATTATATTAAATTAAAATTCGAATAAAAAATATTTTCATTGTTAAATTTAGGTGAATAAATAAATTCGGGCAACTGGTTGTTAGATTTTAATCTCTGTTAAAAATGTTTTAATATTGAAAAATACTGTTGAAAATGTAGCGGACCGTGGTGGTGAAGATGTGAAGAGATATCAGCAGGTTAAAATTTCCTGCTGGCCGGTCCAGCTACATGGGAATGTCAGACTTTAATTAAGTCCAAAGAAGACAAAAAAACAAACAAGACCGATATACATGGGTAAACAAATATATATTAATAACAAAACAAGTTAAACAAAGACATGGACTGTTACATAGGGTTTGTATAGAGAAATTATGTGTGTGTGTTGTAAGTGTTCGTACGTACGTGTATTGTTCTTAGCGCGTTCCCAGAATTTGGGAAACGCTGTATCAGTGAGAGGTCACATATTGGCCTAAGTGGAAAAAGAGAGATTTTACCTTGCCTCCGCGCGAGGTAGCAACCCAAGGCCTAAGTCGGAAAAGAGAGATAGAGAAGGGTCAGCCAGTATTTATACTCAGGGGAGAGAGACCCTGTTGAAGGATTAAAGAACTGAGGAGGAGCTAACTCTGACAAAAACATAAATATATATTCATCTATGTTTCTGTGTATATGTAAAAATAGAAATAACCCATGCCAATTATAAGACATAAATGCTAAGTTTAATTGTAGTTAATTATAACGAGTTTCAAGCACCATTCAGAATCAACTGGATTTGAGCGCATTTGAAACAGCCAAAGTTTAAAATGAGCTCAAATCCAATTGATGGTTGAATTATCAGAATCAAACATTAAGCTTGTTTTTTAGTCTACACCATCAGTATGTGGAAAAATATTTCTCATATTTTCAGAATGACCGAGTTAAGAGAAAATATATCTCAATTATCTTGATATCAGCTTCTTATTCATTTTTAATCATTTTAGTTTATTAAAAGTTTACTTCCTATTTGTGTATTTATTTAGTTGGTTTCGCGTTTATTTTTTGATTCATGAAAATTATCAGCGACATCGGAAAGAAATGTTTATTTCATCAACAGCACTTTCGTCTAGAATACGGTATCCGATATTTATAAATGGAAGAGTGTTTGGCCATGATGATCTCTTCAGCTTTGCGAAGGAAGGGAAACTTCTAAGGCGTTTGAGATTTAAACACACACGTCAGCACATAATCAGAGCCTTAACAACAGAGAGCTGTACCAAGTAAACAGCCACTGTGATAGTAATTATAACAATGGTGCTTATAACACGTTGTTAATACCATAGTATCAGTGCTGACAATTAATGCTAATCTCTAAACTTTGTGTAATTTCTCCTTTCTTTCATTTCATTCAAAGCAGTGACCAGAATTATTAAACATCGTTTAAGAACAAGAAAAATAACTGCATAATCGTTTCTGCTGACGAAGGATATTATTCAAAACATTCCAATTAAGACTGACATTAAATACATTGAGACATTTATAAAAACAATTTAAAAAAACTTAATCAAGGCTTAAACAGGGATGCATTTTAGAGTACCTTATTAATTTTAAGTAATGGCAATTTTCTTATGTAGATGAGAAGTGGTGTAATGGAAGGCGGTTCTAGATGAGAAATCGTAAGGCCAAAATCGTTACATACACT
Organism: Acanthosepion esculentum; assembly: GCA_964036315.1. Lineage (NCBI taxonomy): Eukaryota > Metazoa > Mollusca > Cephalopoda > Sepiida > Sepiidae > Acanthosepion > Acanthosepion esculentum. The sequence continues at coordinate 54,339,535 of OZ038503.1, read as the reverse complement.
TACGTGTAAATACACTTGGGAAAAGTATGGATGTATCTCTCCCTCCCCCAGCTTTAGATAAGTAACAGGATAGACAGAGCTCTATAGCATCGGTTGGTAACCAGTCTAGGAGAAGCAAAACTGAATTCAGCCTGTCAGGTTTGGGCTCGGTCAGGCTATTTTGCTGAAAAAACACACCACTGCTCCTAACCGGTTACGGGACCCGTGATCGTTAATTTTATGATACCCTGAATTTTTTATGCAAATAAACCAAATCTGATACTAAATAAGCAAGAAGTTTCGTTATTGTTAAGAACTACATAAATATGTTTAATAACATCTCAATGTCTATATGCAGCAAGGCAAATTTTCTAACATCTCACTTGGTACGCTATTTACATTATTCGGACTATTGTCCTCATCTTTGTCGCCATATTTATCACAACATTTCGGCCGTAGTACGCTCCAGCCTTCTTCAGGTGGTTGGAATGTCGAACTGAACCCTTTATTTCGCTCACTGGGGTAGATTGTTCTAGTTCCACGTACCATGTCTAATGGATGTCAGTTATCAGTTATCTCCTGTTAATTCCCCTCTCCAAGTTCTCCACCGCCTTAACCAGGTATTGAACTCACGCTCCTTGGGTTCTGTAACTGGGTCTAACTAACTCCTTGAGGACATCTGTGTATGAATTTCTGTGTATTATAAACCTAATGTCTTCAGAAACCATTTTTACCAGTGCTCATATTGCAATTTTTGCTGTTATCATTTTATCTTTTTACTCTAGCTCATATTGCAATTTTTGTTGTTATCGCTTTTCTCTGGCACTTCTTATTACTGGTTCCCCTATTGTATTCATTTCTATGCTTGGTTGATTTTTGTGGCCTAGCATATGTGCTGATTCCTTAAGTTTACGAATTTTCCAATGGTGTTCCTTGTCTATGATCTCAACCTGATCCCACAGAGGGCGGTGATCTCCCTTTTCCTCTCCATATGTGGTCAGCCACGCCTGATTTTTCCACTTCCCCTCGTGTTACAGCTTTCTGGTGTTTTTGAATCCTTACCTTAAGGGGGCGGCCTGCCTTCCCTTTATATTTCTTTCCGCAGCTACACGGGATAGCGTACACACAGTCTTTAGTCCTGTTCTCCTCAGATGATCCCTTACTTTACACTGTATGGATGGTGGGAGTTGAAATTGAGGTACTGTCCGATGAATGTCGTTTTACGGTATATGGATGTCTTGAACCCATGCTCTGTTCGAGATGTTAGAACATCCAGGAATGGGATTGTGTTGTTACTCTCTTTCTCCATCGTGAACTGTATCGAAGGTCTTATTGAGTTCAGTAGAACCTGGACATCTTCCTGGTTTGGCCAGAGTATGAAGTATACGTACCTTAACCATAGAGTAGGCTTAAGAGATATAGATTCTGAAGACATTAGGTTTATAATACCCAAAAATTCCTACAAAGACACCCTCAAGCACACATGGCACAGTGGATAAATACGTTAGTTAGACAGTGACAGGACCCAAAGAGTGTGAGTTCAATACCTGGTTAAGGCGGTGGAGAACTCGGAGAGGGGAATTATCAGGAGATAACTGATAACTAACGTGGAACTAGAACAGTCTAAACCAGTGAGTGAAATAAAAATTTCAGTTCGACATTCCAACCACCTAAAGAAGGCCGGAACGTACAACGGCCGAAACGTTGTAATAAATATGGCGACAAAGATGGGGACAATAGTCCGAATAATGTAAATAGTGTGCATAATACCTCATCTCAGAAATATATATAAAATATCACAGGCCTGGAACTTTTCAGCAATTCCTTACGTAATTTATAGCAGTTATGAAGGATTATGATAGCTATTAATTATTCTTATTCATTATCATAATTATAATTGTATTGTCTAGAAATCTGCTTAAAATAGTCTGCTGAATAATAGAATGGTCAGACAATACTGAATATTCTATACCCTCTCCTTTTATAACATTGGAAACACTTTTTGCGAAAAGAATTTATTCAGGATTACTGTTTTTGCATGAATCTGTACTGGAATTTTTATGATTTCAGAATTGAAATTCCCAAACATTTTGGGCTAATATAGACATGGAAATAAACAGGCTAATGACTTTTCAAACAAATTATTCTAAAAATATGTAATTATCTGTATATGGAAAAAGTCTCTTGACTATATATTACTCGTGCTATCTGCTAGCATTTCATTTATTTTATTTTAGTTTTAAATTGAATAATGTAGACTTTCAACAGGTGCAGGTGTGTATTGTTAGTAGAAGTTTAAATGATCTTGATTCTCGGAAATAAAAGGCGACGAATTACTAATTCAATTAATTGCGAAGAAAAATACAAACTGTTTTTGAAAATAGCCAACAGTTGTTGGCAAGTTTATTGAAGGTAAACAATGAAATTAATATAATTTATCTTTTCCGCAGTTTCTAAAAATATTTTTTTTTAATTTAAAAATATATTTGAGAGTTTAAGTGAACAATGATTAAAATAAATAGAAAACAATTTGCCCGTTACGCTTGCAATTGTTTCAAATTGCACAGAACAAATTTGTGTAGACGTTTATACCATCGAAAAAGCATTTTCTGTAAGTACTAATTTCTTACCGATAAAAAAAGTAAGAATTTTGTTTCTATTTTTTAAATTTGCTTATTTTCTGTATTTTCTCTCTTTTATTGGATCACAAAACCACGAAATAACTTTTCGATATTTTTGCGAAAATTAGTACCAGGTGCTTGGATGCGCAGGTGGTTTAATAGATAATTGCTCGGAATTGGAAAGCGGAATTCCAATTCCAATCGGGTTCATTACATCACTTAAGCGCAAATGCCTTTAGGAAAAGGTATGGATCAACCTCTTCTCCCCTGGATTAAATCATAGAACTTTTATTAGTAAATCAATATTATCTCAAAAACATTCTTAAAATCTAAAAATATTTTCTGGCCTTAAATAAACTGTGAAAAAATTGTAAAGTCGTAAAAACAAATCAAAATAAAATTAGTGTTCCTACTTTGGAAAACACGTAATTCTTAAATTGTTAGAAACTGTTCAATTATTAAGAGAAGTTTCATCTTGCTGCAAAGACTAGACTCGTAAACGTTTGCGTCCTGCTTAATGTAATCTCGGTGATACCTAAATTCTCATCTGGAGCCGATATAACGTATTGACTATTTATTAACTAAATTAACTTGGAAATTGCACACGTGAAAAATGGAATGCTTACTTTTAAAAAAATTCAAGTAAAACCAAGATACCTGATTTAGATAGTTAACTATTTGAATTTAATAAAACCCTTTATATAATTGAAAGACGTCTCCTCCAATTATAAAATATTGAGCATGCTTGTCCCACAAGCAATTGCTAGTAACTTTGTTTTTCATTGAAAGGCTGAGCTCTTTAAAGTTGGCGTAATCTAATAAATAGTAAAATCTCTCAATCTTCTCCAACCACCTTTTAAATCGATATTTTTCAACAGCAGTAGACTGTTATCATCCCGGAAAATAGAATCAGCAAGTCAGGTTCAAATTCTACTTTAGACAGTTTGTATTCACATTGCACCAATGCTCTTGGTAAAGTCAGAAATCCATCTTTTGTCTGTTTCTCTAGCTATAGGCTAAATAGTAGAATATGTTGGGTCCTCTAGGATTGGTTGGCAATCAGAATCTGAAAAGGAAACCTGTGAATTCAAACTTGTCGATAACTACATTGTCTTTCACTAAATAAATGCTAGCTATGCAAAAACTGAAAAGACATGACCTATAAAGTGGAGAATTTTTAACAGCCAATAGGTTAGCTAATTTACAGACTATAAGAAACTTAATGAAAGTCATATTACCATGGAAATTTAAACGGATTAAATTCCTTGAAGGGATTTTAATATTATCGCTTTCTAGAATATTGTTAGTAGCTTAGATCGTAATTGAACCCCACATATTAAGTGAATATTATGCAGTCTAACTTCCATTACATATACACGTTTTTATTAGTAAGTACAGAAATGACAACTTTGACACAATGCTGCATTTCTTGAGAATTCAGTGAGGACTGAATACATTTTCAATAAATAAAGGGATTCATGTACGCTAACTACAGTGTCAGAAGACGTGCTCTTGCTAATTTATCCATAAATACTGATAGAAAGTGCAAGGATGGACAAATAAATTCGCTAATGTAAGGAATTCGGCTCTTACTGTAACCCTTACTATTTTGATTTTATATCAGAATAAAGGAAGCTGTCTAAATTATTATATCGTTTTGTGTACTCTACAACCTCTCTTCCAGAAAAATTGCATGCCTATCGGTACTCCATCACTATTTCTATGGAAAATAATCCCGTGAACTCCATTCTTTAAGCCCGCCAGTTCAGACCTTTCCAACTAGAACAGGTCATGCTATTTACATGGAGTTGAAACATACTCATTTCTTCTGTGTTTCAAAGATAAGAAGAAAGACTTAGACAGCTTGTTATCAAAAACTGACACTGACAGGTGATTCTCTAAACACTACTCTTAACCTCTTCAAGGGAAAGGTCAATCGCTATCTACCCTCATAATCTTCACTTCCTGTCAGCTCCTTTATTCATATCACGCACCTCATTCATCATTACTATTTTAACATCTACCTTGAGTGGCTCTCGAGGTTTGTATTAGGTGAATTCGAGTTTTAAGGTGTCAAGTTTTATGTTGGCAACAGATATATGCGGATGAATGTTCTCGTCGTCAGCTATGTTTTTAAAGTTCTTATTTCTTTAGGTGTTACAATTTAATTTCTTTATTGCACGCTTCCCTTTTTGTATACGTTTCCCTTTTATAACGCTGTACTTTTCGGATGTTTTCGGAATATATCTCCTATTAAAATTTATTAATGGTGCACTGAACTGTTATTCACGGTAAACTGATATCTGTCTATATCTCTGAGAATGGGTATTATGATTATTTACATTATTTACATTATTCGGACTGTCATCCTCATCTTCATTGCCATATTCACTTTTCGTCTGTTGTACGCTCCGGAAGAGACATGGCACGTGGAACTAGAACTATCTACCCGGTGGACGAAATAAAGGGTTTGGTTCCAAATTTCACTCACCTGAAGAAAGCCGGAGCATACAACGACCGAAACGTTGTGAATGAGGCAAAGAAGATGAGAATAACAGTCAGAATAATGTAAATAATGTAAATAACGCTAAACTGAGTTCCTCATTTACTTTCGATTTTTAATCACAACGTTATGGCAATCAATTATAAATCTCAGACGTCATCTCCTACTACTCAACGTATAGCACACATTATTTACATTGTTCGGACTGTTGTCCTCATCTTTCCTGCAACAGGAATTAGTTAACCCGCCAACCCCCGGAGTGGTTTTTCTGAGCGACTTTTGCCTTCCTATCAGCTCGAATTTGGGCCATTCACCTACTACTACTTTCATCAAAATAGGATTTTCTCCCACAGAATTACCGTCCATTGGAATTTTTATATCTAACTAGAGATGGTTGCGAGTGAAAATCCTTGTAGATCAATATACTGAAACCCGTTCGTTTGGCACCAATGACTATGCCATGTTGAAAGTGACTTAAGTAAATTTTCTTTCTTATATTAATGCATGAAATGAAATTCGGCCAGTCGCCAAAACCATGTTTAAATACCGATCTCCCTTAAACTACTGACATCTTATTGCCTGACTTAAAATTAGCATAAAAAGCAAAGTTCTCGTGTACTTAATGAAGTGGCCAATGAGTGCATATATTACGTTTTGGCGCCATTTCTTCTGACGATGAATGCAACCTCATTACATTTTATCGTTTTCTTTGTAGGAATTGTTAGCAACACAGAAGAACGAATAATTGCTGGTTAGGACAAGAAAGTATTTAAATTAATTTAATGATTAGCTTAAAATGTTCTTTTTACTTTTGCCATTAAACAGTTTGGGGTGATTGTGACACCTGTATGAACAGTGTGCTTCTGTTTGTTTTGGTTTTGGTTTTTACTTTTTCAAAATTAGCGTATTTTTATTTTCTGAATAGGGCATCTAAGTGGGAAAATTAGCCAACAGCTTGTGCTTATTATACTTTTATATTCTAAGAATGGTTAAAAAACCAACAAAAACTTTTTAATTTTAAGGAAAAGGTAATGTGAACGATCGAAGATGTTAAAAATGGTTTGCAAAATTTTCTGCTGGAGATTTTTCAATCAACAGTGCCGTACAGTTGCGCAGAGCAGTTGAGGCTAATAATTAAATCAAAACTTAACTTGAGAATAATTAGAGTTATATAACACGGGAGCCAATCTTCTTAAAATATCAAAATTATATAACACGGGAGCCAATCTTCTTAAAATATCAAAATTAAAGGTTACACAGCATCTACGCTAATTTATTTATATTAGGCGCTTTGATGTGTTACTTGAAAGCAATGAAAATCTATCGGGGTTTTTTTTTTCAAACAAATTACGATGTGCGATGCAAAGTGGTCAGTTTGTAGCAACGTGAAAAGCAAAAGATTATTGGGCAAGCGAAATGAATCACCACTAACTATATCCCAATTCGGTCTTCATCTGTACATATGGTATTCCTTACTATGAAAACTAAACGATTGATTCGAACAAGTATTGTTCCCAACTGACCTAATTGAAGACAATAATCAGGGAAAACTTAACTGAAATGGTAAACATTACTACTAATAATCTATAAAGATAATGGCAGCCTCCATATTTTTTTGTTGATCTTGCTTGATATATATTGACTGGGAATTTTTCAGTCGCCTGATATGGAATGTTTGAATTTCCATTTATACTGGTCTTTACAAAATTCTCTTAAGAAAAAACGTTTGTTACCTGGAAGATTGTAAATGGCACCGAGAACAGTTTCTGTCTGTCTATATGGGAATTTAGCCGAGTGGTTAGAACGTTCGCTTTCAGAGGCCCAGGTTCGACTCTCATCAGAGTCGATTTCTCAGGAAGGTGACTTCCTGAAACGTGTGACACCTTTGGAAAGTGCCTGATATGCAAGTTTTGTGAGTAAAATTGGACCCGTCGATGGTTGTGCTAGCACGAAGTCACAAGTCATCATGACCGAGGGTTTGAGCGTGCTGGCCTTGTTCAGACTGTTGATCACGTACTCTCTCCCAGAAACTGTAACTAAGGTCTGCTAAGCATAGTTGCAGTATAAAGCATAGGTGGGCTCTGAACAAACACAAATGTGCCTGAACAGAAATGTTATCGTTGAGAAAATAATGTAATATGTTCAAACTTGTTGTGGATTCCGGGATGAATCCGATATCAATGAATAACAAATGCCAGGAATGGATAAGGAAAATAAATGTATTAACGTAATAATACAAACTGGTAATACGGGTTAGTAGATCCAAGAATGCGGGTTAGTAGCAATAATATATATACAGTCTTGTTATTGAAGTATCGCAGTATGACTCCTTACTGAGTCTACGTGCTCGCTAACTTTGACGCTTGCCGCCGTCTCTGTGTGTGACTTACTCTACTACTACTGAACTCTACTACTCTTCTGTCGTTCCGTGTCGACTCCTTGACTCTTCGGGTATTCACTGGTAGTAGTATATGTATACCTTGGGTGAGTCCATTTGTGTGAAAAGGGGAGACCCCTCAATAAAACTGAAATCTGAGAACATTCGAAAATATTTGATAAACGTTTAACGTTATGAAAAAAGAAAGAGAATAATGGGGGATGCTAAGCGATGTAATTTTTGTTACGTTGCTAATCGAAAGGGAATATCTAAATTTCTGTATATATTCTGAACCTTTACGTATATTTTCCTTAATCATATATATACCTTTTTTTTTTGGTTAAATTTGAAATATTTTTAAGATGATAAGATGAGAGAGAGAGAGAGAGATTCATTGATTTTCATTTTACCAAAAGTTTTATATCAAAAATATATTTTTAAGAATATCTGATTGTCTTTAATCGTATCTTTGTTCTTTTCCTTCAAAATTCATGTCTGTCACGTGATCTTACGCTTCTAACCTGTAATTGAATTTGCAAGAGCCTTTAATGAACAGCTCTCTGTCTGTCTATTCAGGACATCCCTTTGTCAATTCTCACAAATCTATAAGCCAAGTAAATGACTATGAAGGATATCATCAATAAAGGCGACGTGGGAGAAATTCGATATTGACTGACAGCTCATAGAAACACTTACATTGAATTATAAAGAAAATTGCATCAAAACTTTATTTCCTTTTTTTTCTATTTGTTATGTAGTTGTTTTATTCGTGGGTGGGGGTTTTGATTTGCAGGTTTCTTTATTTCTTCCTTTCTTCATCCTTTCTCTTTTCCCAGATATTTTCTAACTTAAGTAACGTATGTTTTAACACGGATTTGTCTATGTGTTTATTATGATAAAGTAAGATAAGAAGGATTCAAATTCTTTACTGGAGGCACTTTTGTTTTGTCATTATTCTACACACTCACATCATCGATTTTTTTTTATCTTTCTAAGATTATTTCGTTTGAAATATTTAAGCCCAACATAGTCATTGCAATTTACCCAAGAAGGAGTGAAACAAAGACCAACACTCAGGAAGTTTGTTCATAAAAATCCCAAATTTAATGTTATCTCAACGTTTCTCATTATCTTTCTCAATTAAACAAACTGTTCTTATTAGTAACCCAATCTTTGGAGTGAACTTCAATATTATTCTTTGATTAATAACTTTTTGGAAAAGTTTATGTTTAACATTCTAGCTCCGCATACAAAAACTTGGAACTATATAATATTAAATCAGTATATTTTAGGGTTTGTTTAACATTTCCGATAAGCGAACAGTTCGCATATGTAATTAGCACCTCTGGACGCGCCTTCTACATCTCGCAGCCTACTACTTTAAATTTGATAATGAAATAATCTGCGAATAACTTTTTTTTTTACCCTAACTCATTTCCTTTTTGGGTATGTTCTTTTGCTACAGTTAATTTGCCCTTCTACATTTAGAATGTATATTTCTTTTATTAAAATCTAACAAGATTGAAATATTGTAGGGTGATCTTATCTTATATACAAAGTTTTCGGCAACTGATGTACTTCCATCTATTCTATCGTTTGGTTAACAGCCGATTGAATTCTTTCTGAGTATTTTAATTCATCGAAGAGATATTTAAAGAATACATTTGGATCGAATGGAAATTCTATTTTAAAGATTCAAGTTTGATCAAAATTTGGTTGGTCGGTTTTGTTTAGCGGTATATCAACGTCTAATGCCGATATCTAAATATTTTGAACGCAATTATATGCCTTCAACTACAGATATTTTATACATAATTTTATACTTGCAGGACAAACGTATGTTTTTTTTAGATTTATAGTTTATAGATGATAAAATATTTGTTGCTAATTTTTTAAAATTTAATTGCTGGCAATTTCAATACAAAGACATATTTTATGCTTTTTTAGAATCGTTTTGATTGTCATTTTGCTATAAAAATGTACTGTCGATTTTTGTTTAGAGGGTCACTATTTTACCATAACTAGGTGTACCTGGGAACAACAGAGGTGGCTCCACCCTCCTCCAAACCTTCAATCTCCCGATCAGAGTCCGTCCTGCCAGATGTAATTCATCATCATGCACAGGACGGTTGACCATAATGTCTTTGGGTATACAATTTAATCATGCAGTGCAATATTTCGACCAGGTTAACTAGGACTAAGTAAAAGTCGTCTACAGTATAAAGTGATGAGAAGACTATCCTTTAACATGCCTACCAGTTATTTGGGGACATTACTTGATCTACGGATTTACTGGTTTCAAATTCAATTATTGGTCGATATTATTGTTACACTGTTGCTAAACGAGCCTTACTTCTTAAAAACAGACAGCGTTAAATACAAAAATAGACTTAAACTAAACCCGAGACTAAACCTATTCTGAGATTATTTTAAAAAGTAAAGTGTTTTCATTTTAAAATCTAAAACACCAATGTAATTTTACTAAATATTTCTATGAATTATAATTGGAAATTAAGTAGTGTCATATGAGGGTATAAAATATTGCTGTTAAATCCACTTTGATATTCTCATATTCTTGGAAAGTATAAGATTTAGAAATACAAATTGGAGTTATTCAGTTCATACAGCAAACCCATAGTTAAAGAAAAATATAGATTCAAAATATATTAAGTGCGTGGCCATTTTTCCTGCATCCTCTTTTTTGAAAATTAGAATCTGAATAGAGAGATGAAAAACGTTTCTGAGTGTTCTACATTAAGTGTTCACACAAGGTGCTAAACTGCACGTTGTTCTTTTTCAAATTGGTCAAGACAGCAACAGAAGCGAAGATGATTGTTGAAGCTTCTGATGATGATTCGGTTGGAAGCAGTGCATGTTATGAATGGTTTGAGAAATCAAATTTGACTTCATGGACAAGCTACGCAGCGGTAAACCACAAGAATTTGAAAGCAATGACTTACTTTGGTGGTGACTGTATGTATATTAACGCTGTAAGCTACTCTGTTGAGTATAGGGCCGCAGTCTCACTACTAGGTGTTGCTACTGTGACTTCCGGAGGAAGTGGGTTGTTTAATTATTGTAGTTATGACTCATTGTTTGAGTGATGACTTCTACGCAGTCAACTTTATTGTAGTTATTGACTCATTGTTTGAGTGATGACTTCTCTGCAGTCAACTTTGGAATTGTCTGAAAACCTTGGTATTTGTAAGACATTTGGAAATTATGGAGAAGATTCAAAACATGTGAATTGCCAGGGTGAAGCGTCGGACAGCATCTCACCACCAGTATATCACTGCTTGTCAGATATTTAAACAAATTCTTTTGTGGAAGGTTATCAATGGAGATAAAAAGTTAGTTCATTACGATATTACCAGGTTCATAGATAGAACACAAGCCATGGGTAGCATCAACAGCAGAACTTAAAACGGTGTGCTTTTTGTACGCAATACATTGGAATTGCTGGTCGTAACTGCAATGCGTTATAGCCATCGCCTTCGAAGTTTGGGTGTGTTGCAATATAAAGGCCATTTATAGGTCAGACAAGTCGGAAGGTTTTGTTTGTTTGTTTCACGTGACAGCGCTCGTTCACATGTCTCTTTGTCGATCAAAAAATCCTAATGGATTTGGGATGAGGAATTCATCCTCAAGCGGAACACGGCTGCAACATAGCCTCATTTGTTTCTATCAGTTCCTTATCTGATCAAAAATTTAAAGATTTCTTCGATGTTTAAATTTTTATTGTCAGGTTCGTTTTATCAAGATGAAATTCAAAAACGTCCTCGACATTGGCGAAAGGTTACAAAAACGTAAGGAAATATTTGATGATTAATAAATATATGTACTAGTCATTAACTAATGAAGTACATCAATGGTACTAGTCGATTCGAAGAAAAAATGTATTTTACCAATTTTTCAATGAAGTCATTCTGTCTACTCATATAATACGTATGTACGTATTTAAGTAGGTACGTATTTAAGAAGGTACGTATTTAAGTAGGTACGTATTTAAGTAGGTACGTTTACGGAGAAATGCATAATGAGATGCAGGCTCATTTGTGCATCCATCCTGATAGAAACAACCTAACAAAACAAAACGTTAACCGGTAAAAAATGCGTGTGTGTGTATATAAGCATGTGTGTATCAACATAATGCAAGTATATGTAAATGTGTGTGTACAAAAATATCTCAACTTTATGTTATGAAATGGACTAAGTCCGACTGTTATTTTAATATATTTTCTGTTTATACGTTATTTTTATGGATACAAATATTTAAGTAAATGCTCTGTTTATAATGAACAGTATTAACTACATTTACCGGCCTGAATGTCCGAGAAATTTCACAGAAGATATCTGTCCGACAAGAATCGAACCTGTATCCTACACGGTACCGTCATATAGCCTGACGTGCTATACCCTTTAGCTCCAGATGAAGCGTCTGATTAGCAAGGTCGAATTACTCTTTTTAAACTACAAATTTCCCATGATTTCTCTCGAACGCTCATATCAGCTCTTAACGTACACAAACTACATCATATTATATCTGCCCCATGCCAAACAAGAAGAAAGAGAACCAGTCATGGCTGTTAGACAGTTTCAGCAACCACATCACTCCTTACATCTGGCCCCCTAACTCCTCAACCTGCAACGTCTTTATTATGTGTGGTCGCGGTTGAGTGAGTGGCCAACAAAACTTGTAACATCAAAGATGAACTGAAGGCAAGGATTATGACAAGGAAACCCTCTAGAAGAGTTGAGGGAAATTCTGTAGTTGTCTGTAGGATAAATTTACTCTTTAGTATTTCAAGATATTTTTGTGTAATATATGTGTTAAAATGAGATGTCAGTGTTATTTTCATTTTTGTGTAATTTAGACGACAATTTATCCATCGCATCATGTATTTTGCTACTCTTTCAATATCCACTTCTGAAACATTTTGCCTATAACAGTCTTTTCTGCTTACTCACCTTCCATAATAAGTGTTTCTTAATGCACCTCCCGAGCCCCACTGATCTAAGTCAGTTTTTTACAGTTAAGAGCGAAACTGGTTGTTGTCGAGAGGAATGAAGTTCAGCTGCCAACTCCGGAGCAGTTTTTCCTTCTATTTCTTTTGCTCTCAATAATCCAATGTTTATCTTCAGCAGCAGTTGTCACTTTTGGTGGCCTATCTCTTTTTCTGTCAACATTTGCGCCAAATTCTAACTGCCTTTGTAACAAATATTGCACTCTGTCTAGAAAGCTTCAACATTTTGGCAATTTGCCTTTGAGAGTAGCCTTCTTCGAATAAATTTCAATTTGTGTCCTCACTTTAATGCTTAGTTGCTTTGAGTTTGCCATTTTGTGTAAATTATACAAAATTAAAAATAAATTAAAAAGGCTATAAAATTAACGTTGAACTAAGCTGAAAATTTTGGTAATATCAAAAAATTCTACTGAGGGGGTAATGGTGAAAACAAAATATAGTATTTTTCATACAAAATATTCAAACTTTAGCAAAATGTATTGTGGACAGTGGAACCCAAATTTTAAATTTTGGTAGTAAGAGGAACTTAAAGAAAGACTGAAAAATATAAGCAAATACGCCGAAGTTACTGAATTTTTTTATTTTAAAAAAATACAAAAATATCTCATTTTATAATGTTTTTTAAAGAAATGCAGGATGGCCGCAAACTCTTTGCATGAAGCATATATATATATATATATATATATATATATATATATATATATATATATATATATATATACACGTGTGTGTGTGTGTGTGTGTGCGCGCGCGTTACTTTGGAAAGAAGGCCACGTCACATTTGAAAATGGAAAGGAAAGAAATGTGTTGCCATATTCTCACCAATTTAATAAATTGTTGATTCCTAGGGTATTACAATCTTCAGTTTTCGATGCAAAGAGACAGCCAATATCAATTTTGACCTCTTAAAAGTTTGTGAACGGTTTCTCATCAAAACATGTTGGAATGATCCGAAAATATGATAGTTAGATGGAGCCATGTCAGGAGAGTAAGGTGGATATGCAATGATTCCAATGACGACATTACTTCTCCACGTGATTTCTTCGTTTTGTACTTCACGGTAGATGACACCTTTCATATCCCACCAAACACAGAGTATAACTTTTCTTCGGGTTTGAGGTTGGATTCTCGTTTTTAAGTAGCTACTAATCACTGTTGTTTTTGTTGGACATGATTATAGAGAAATTTCGATAGCAAGTCTGCTCTTCAGTGGTGAGCAGAAGCAACGCATTGATTAAGCTAAGCCGTAGTGAGATCATGAGTAACACATTATCCAAGTTTAGGCACTGCTTTTCGGTGTTTATGAAGATGTTTTATGATCGAAGTGTGACTTGCATGGAAATGTTTTACTAATTCTTGTACAGTTTGCTTAGAATTTTCTACCCTGTTTACAACATTGCCGTCCAGATCGAGAGGAATCTTCGAAAGAAAAATTTCCCAACTGTAACTGGCCCAATTATTGTCGACATGTTCGGGCACTTAAAGTTTCATTTCTATAAACGAAATTAATATTTCTTGTCGTTTCGTTTCTGAAGAAACCTTTTTGAATCCATACTGATTCAATACGTTAGATATACGTCTGATCTAAACTAATTTTAAAATACAAAAATAAATACAAAATTTACCAGCTCTGATAAGTAATCAGCAAAGAAATGCATTAGACCGTAAACATTATTGTTTGTTTTATCGTAAGTATTGAATAGGTATTCTCAAAGTGATCATATCAACAGTGCTACAGAAGTTTCTTCCCAACCTAATATATATACACACAGTTAAAAACCAGATGTTTATATATAACTTTGCCGAGCAAATTTTTATTTTAGAGGCTCTGTATTACGTCTATAGTATTTGAGAAATCTTAAAGAATGTGTTTTCCAGTAGGAGCCGAACTTACGTCTCTCTTTAGAGCCTTACTGAACTTTGGTGCTCAGCATTATAGTGGTAATGCACGCCGGATCAAAGTGCGGTTTCTCCTACAAAGGACAATGGTTATCAGAAAATGAAAGACTAGTGCCAACACCTAAATCAGGTTTCTATTCATTGAAGGTTTTACATTGTGTCTGATGGAATATGAAAGCTGCCATCACAAGCTATTGGAACATGGAAAGACATGATAGGGTAAATGAAGCATTACGCAAAAGAATCCTTCTTTGGTAAACAGAAAAGTTGTTATTATTTAGTATGACAATGTAAAGGCAAATTCTGAAAAACAAAACCAAGAAAAAGAAATAACATCGTTAGAATGGCAGGTCCTCCTACTTACTCAAGATTTAGCACGTAGAGTTTGTTTTGTTTTTGTTTTTTCAATTATTGATTGATTTGTTTTTTATGGCTTATCAACCTTTTACAGGTTACTTAAAGCCAGCAAAACCTTTTTGGGTTGTAAGAATTTTGGGGAAATGATAATGATTTACTGACTACTATTTAACCCATAGCTGAGTGAGGAAATTTGGATTCATATCTTTGCACGTAAGTGATATAACGAACACGACTGGAATTGGAATTCGACTCACCGATTTCTAATTCCAAGCTGTTATCCATTACACCACCCGGACATCCAAGCTTACAGCAGCTGGTATTCCCAAGCAGTCATTCACCGACGCAATGACCAGGCTCGACGTTGCTTAACTTTACTGATCGGATAAGAACCGGTGTTTCAACGTGATATGACCGGAAACCGCTTATGCTCAATTATCGGCAGAATATTCACAAACAAAAAAGTTGAAAACAGTTTTTCAATATGTTTCTGGGAAAAGGCTAGATTTCTTTCAGTGTGAGATAGAAAATTTGCCTTTTCGTTCAAATGAAGATGATTATATTTTTGATAAATATTTAAGTAAATTTAACTTATATATATATATATATATATATATATATATATATATATATATATATATATATACGATTAGTGGACTCTCCCGTCGATTTCAACGTATGGGGATCCGACAACCTCATTCAGCTTCTATGTTTGTACCGTATTTGACACTTCTGTTCAGCTAGTGACTGTATACAAGTCCGTATATTCTGCAATAGCGAGAATGTCGGGACATAGCAACAGGAATATTTGCTGAGGCTTTTCGCCGTTGTCTTTCCATTCTGATATATATATATATATATATATATATATATATATATATATATATATATATATATATATATATATATATATATAACGATACTAATGATCATCATTTATGCGGCGTTCCTCTTCAGAACTTGGTCAAACATATCTCTCTACATTTTCCCATTGCTTCTCTCTAAGAAAAGTATGTCTCTACTATGCCATTTTCTTTAGAACTTCCTTGTTGCTCATGCGTTCAATTCAAAATAATAATAATAATAATAATAATCTGTATCATATAAAATTATAAGATCTGATTCTGTAGCCGTTGCACTCTTTTTACGTGTAATTTTGCATACGCCTATGTAAAGTATAGGTGTAGATGTCCGTGTTGTATGTGAGTGGTGATGCTATTTAATGCGCCACAACCACACGAACGTACACACATACACACACAATTCGAGTGAGTAAAAAATAAGTCATTGGAATACTATATTCTCCTCCAACTGAGAACAATTCCTGCCCTCGGAATGTATTATTCCAATGTCACATGCAACAAGCAGGTTATCAGGAAAGAGTATAAGCCGAAATGTGTGCCTCTTTAAAGTTATTTTTACTTAGGTCACCTTCGGGATTTAGACTGGTCATATTTTCTAATAAATGTAACTGACAAACAGTTTAGTTTTAAAAGTTGTTCATTTTGTCATCGAAGCGTCAGCTACCAGTCTCATAATAATAATAATAATAATAATAATAATAATAATAATAATAAAAATAACTGCTGCTATATTTTATAAAAATGATCTTACTACTGCCGAATGCTCTAAAAATAAATAAATAAAATAAAACAAAGCTACTGTGTCAGTGATAACAAATTTAAGATGTAAAAATAATAACAGTGAAACTTTCTGTTTCAGGATGTACGATCTTCTGACAATTCTTTTTTGTTTTTGATTCGTTTTTACTCACACACAATCAAAACACACACACATACATACACACACATGCACACACACGTACATACACACATACATATGTATATGTGTTTATATATATATATGAAGAAATATAGTTTTAAGATGTGGTATATTTATGGGATAAAGTGCTCGATAGAGATAGAGCGTATGTAAATATAAATATAAAAGTGAATATTGAAGTCAAGATTCAGAGGCGACAGGCTGTTTCATGCTGGAAGCAATCGTACATATATATATATGTGTGTGTGTGTGTGTGTGTGTGTGTGTGTGTGTTGCATTTTGTTCATCAGTCATTTTGGGATAAATCAATTAACAAAACTGTATTGCATGACTTTCTAATAATTCCGATATCTAATAATAATATGGCTAATTTAACTGAGATTGATATTTTTCATTGTGATTTTTTATTGCGAGGAGATAAAGAAACAACTGAAAACATTGTAAATATAGGTAAAAATAGGTTAGATGACTCAAACTTCTGTCAATGTTACTTATCGTATTGTTCTTTTGGTATGTATTCATGAAAACTCAGCAAATTCCTAACAATATTAAATGACTTGGCTTTTAGGTTACTTACTCTCTCTTACAGAGTCAATCTATTAACTCTCGAAAACAAAATTTGAAAGCCACTTTTGAATGCGAAAATATATTTCAAAATGTAAGCTAGCATACTGCTCTTTAAGGTACTAATAAAATACTTTAACTATCTTTTTCGTAATTCCTTAAAACTAAACTGAAGGATTCCGTACGTATATATATATATATATATATATATATATATATATATATATATATATATATATATATATATATATATACGGAATCCTTCAGTTTTATAATATGAAATAGAATATATATATATATATATATATATATATATATATATATATATATGGAGAGAGAGAGAGTGAGAAAGAGGAGAGAGAGGAGAGAGAGATAGAACCAACTCGCATAAGCATATATTTGTGTTCTTTTATTCTTTAAATCAAGATTTCCCATTCGAGATTTCGAACCAGAACCCTTCATGTGTTTAATGAGCATTTCCAAATCCTTATTAAAACGGCAATAACTGAGTGTCGTGGGCATTTACAGGCAGTATACACATAGGTACTCGGGCATGTAACTCCCACAAACACACACGCCAAGATCTCAATGCCGCTTCCCGGTTCTTTTCAGCAATACTAAGAGAAATCTCCGCCTTCCGTGAGTCTCAGTTTCTTGGTCTGCCTGGCTGTCTTTCTCTCTTTCCTAGGCTTAGTAGTCGCTCACTGCACTGCCGACACAACTGCCACTCTTATGAAAATGCGACCAACCTGAGGGAAGCTAACGCTGTGTCTGCAAGCGGACTTTATTTAAAAACATTTTGATTTCAGAAAATTCCAACTAAGAATTTAACTTCAGACCTATAAAAGAAATATCTGATTTCTCACATATACTCCAAAGTTTCAACATACAAGCAGTGTTTAAAAAATATATCCCTAAAATAATCATTCAGGTATGATGGAGAAACTGGCAGTACAAATGATAACTAGAAAGGTTTATAAATCTTGGTGATAGCAGAAGAAGAAGAAGAAGAAGAAGAGGAAGAAGAAGAAGAAGAGGAAGAAGAAGAGGAAGAAGAAGAAGAAGGGAAGCGAGAGAAAAAGAAATTTAAAAGATAAGAAAACTGCAAAAGAAAAACGCAGGACCTTTTCGTCCAACTTGTTTTTGTTACAAATTAAAAACATCTGATTTTCTATATTGTATGATGAAAAAAAGATGTTTAAAGATAATCTGCGTGAAGTTTTTTCGTTTTTTCATTAAATAATAGTGACATAAGAAATAAATTATTTTTAAAAGTTTATAAAATTGCGTACATCATTTGAAGTAAACATAAAGAATTACCAAGGCACAAGCAATCGAAAAATGAGTTGAAAGGAAATGTACAGACAACACTGAAAGCTTTAAAAATATTATTGTTTCAGTGAATCCTATTTTCAAATGGATAAACGAAATAATGGAAAAAGAGAGAAATTTTTATTATTATTATTAATTCAGAGAATTTCAAATTTAGTCAATAAAGCGGTCCATGTAAAATTGTAAAGCACGCTCTGAGAAAGATTTCAAATATAACATTAAACATGCAAAAATCATGAAAGGAAACGAATTTGAAAGTAATTTAAAGTAGTTTGGGGGGAAAAAAAGAGAAAAATTCGAGTGAGAAGTTGTTAAAAAGAGCGAAATCAATGAAAATAATTGTGTCGGCAGTTTGTGAATAACTGAAAGTAGATGTTCACAGTTTGGAGTGAGAAGCGATACGCCGTCAGTGATAAGTGCAAACGATCTCAATCAATCATTGAATATACATACATATCTATAAGAATGAACATTGCTATATAATATGATGAACTTGTTTGAAAGTAAAAAGGAAAGAGGGAGATAAATCCCAAAAGAGGAACAGAGTTAACGTCTCGCCTTGTTGTGCAGAGACATTTCACTCGTTCTTTCTCTTTCTCTCTATTTTCACTAATCCTAGAACATTTTTCAACTCTTTCTTGTGAACAGAAATATGACAGGGGAGCACACGAATACACTGACGCGCATACATAAGCTATAATAAGAGACACAGTTCGGTCTTTTACAACACAGGATCTTTAGGAGCTGAAAAATATTCTTAACGGAAATACCTCTAAATGTCGTGGTGGACAACTTAATATTATTAAGGTAAGTAAAAAAAAAACTAAAAAGAATTACGCTTCGGCTTCTGTCTAGCTTTGATCTTTGTGTATACGCCGGTTTATATACATTTTTTACATGAGTTTAAAGTTACGAAAGGATTAAATAAAGAGATATTCATATTTAACTTCAAACTTTTTAAAGCATCATTGAAGATATTTTCATTGTGTTAAAGAATCTAAAGTTTTGAATATTTATGGGGTGATCGTTTTTGCTTGTCATAAATTTATGTGTGTTTTCACTAAACTAATATGTGATTTTATTAAGTAAATCAGCAGACACTGAAATATAATGTTATTGTTAATGTAAAATAAATATAATAAAATATGCATAAAATTATAATATAGATTTTACAAGTACTTAGGAATTCTTTTATGTGCCATGTCCCTTCAGGACGTACGCGATTATGGCTTTTAGCAGCTCCCTATCTTTTGTAGATCTTAGTAATAATGTATTTATGCTAAATTTAGTGTAAGAAAAAATGTATTTATGCTAAATTTAGTGTAAGAAAATTTAGTGTAAGAAAAATAGAAACCTCTCAAGTATGGAAACAATAATTTAACATTTTCATTTTCACGAACAAGCAATCCGTCAACTGTGTGCGCAGAGGGTAATAGAAAAATACGTTTTCAATATATATAGGCTTTTTAAAATCAAAAGGCGGTTTTCTTATTACGGGTTTTAAGTGAAGGCAAGGTGTATTGAAAACAGTAACAGACTTAAGTTCGATTTCCAGCTGAGTCTTTATGTTCATTTGTGAATGGCAGGAGTCCACTTTTCCCTCTACTCTGTCCCATTGTCAGATACCTAAACAAAATATCTCGTCACTTAACAACTAGGATGGTTTACAGAGAATAAAATAGATTTATGAACACTTGAGTAATAAAAAACATTTTCAAATAACTATTTTATCTGCAGATACAGTCAATAGCCCTAAAAAATGAAGAATAACAGAGTGATTTCAGCTACGTGTTAAATGCACACTTTATTTTAAAAATATCTTTGTGAAGAATATATTGAGTCAGTGTGAAAAATATTGTATATATAACAGAATTAGGATCCTGTCGTCAACTTGTACAATAAAAATCAAAACAAATAGTGTGTGTGTGTGTGTGTGCCTGTGTGTGTGTGTGCGTGCTTGCGTGTGTATGTGTGTGTGTGTGTGTGTGCAATGTTACACATTTACTCGAGTTCATGTTCAGATTTTCTCCGCTTTTTAAAACCTGACGCTTTTCTTTTGGCAAATGTGTCACAAAAAAGGGGAAGAAAAACACCGGCTACTTGATGCCAGTATAACTCGTGGGTGGGCGTGTGTGTGTGTGTGTGATCTGGGTGCGGTGTAGTTTCAAATATAACTATCTCCACCTGTGCATTGTAAGTGTTAATGCACATAATAAGAAGGTATGAAACCCCAAATAACCAACAACATAAAAATCGTTTCTAACGAGTGGATATCAAAATAGATACAAAAACGGTTAAAGTAAAAAATTACGAACACAATCATTTCAGAGAGGAGATGGGCGCTTCCAGTAGTAAAAAATATTAAATAAGAATAAATATAAAAAGCTAATCAGATGTATCAGCAATATTGTCAAAAATCTAAACATATAAATTATACACATAACTGCATGCATATAAGGCTAAATGTGTGTGTGTGTGTGTGTGTGTGTGTGTGTGTGTGTGTGTGTGTGTGTATCTGTGTCCGTATTTACTTAATATGAGAATGAAGATGTTATTTTTGCTGTCAATCTCAAAAAACAAACAAATCACTGGATAACTTGCATTAAGCTGAGACTATTTTCGCCCTTGGTAACAAGTGTGAGACACCCAGTTAGGATCGAACACAATTTAATAATGAAATGCCTAACCTGTCAAGCATTGATTTTTTAGTGCTTTCGCAGGCAGAGCATGTGTAAGTTCAAATTTAAAATATTAATAGATTTAAATAAACATATATATGTATATATAAATATTTATGAATATAAGTGTTAAATTTTTCAAAATTTTAAACGAACTTTTTAAGATACCTAAAGAGATAACATTCTTATTGACTTACCTATTTACAGTTACAGTACCATGAGAATAGGAAAAATTGGTAGACCTTGAGAGCGTCCAAAATAAATAAGCTCCCATTTTGAAAGATTTCTATGCACAAAAAAGCTATAAATGGATACCTAAATAAAAATTATATATATATATATAACTAGAATGTGCCGAAAAGTTACTGGCTCGACCCACTTAATCTGAGTAAATGACAAAACCTCTTCAGGACTTCTAGGTCGGACCGAGATTATCAGTTCCCATACTTATATATATATATATATATATATAGAGAGAGAGAGAGAGAGAGAGAGAGAGAGAGTGTGTGTGTGTGTGTATGTGTGTGTGTGTGCGTATATGTGTGTGTTCGCTATGTATTTGAGAACATACATTTAGCGAGCTACAATCAAAAACGACTTAACGTAATGTTACACGGCATGCGCCAAATTCTAACATCCTCATTTCTCTTTCAGACTTATCAAGAGAATTAAAATGACAGCTTCCAACGTCACACAGGAAATCGCATGTTGTGCTTTACTCGCCAACACAGCAACTGTGACATAACCAATTTTTCGTTCAAATTCAAGAACAAGTTGGAGGTCTCTGGCATTTTTGGCCATGAAATAGAAACATTCTAAGTAGTCAGACGTTGTAGGGGCGGCCTAGATCTAGTACTGTACCATCAACCACGTCTCCAGCAAGTGGATGAAGGGAATCTTCGAGCAGCTTGCTTGGAATCTACTATTAGGAGAGAATAATAAGTAAAAAAATATGTATGAAATGAGAAAAGCCAGCTTCCTAGCCAACAAAATGCTGGAGAATTGTCTGATCCAAGAGGAACGAGAGTTGGCTCTGAGCGGAACATACAAACGGACTCACGGTGATGTACACCATGTTCACATCATCTGTGATGACCCTGGACTCGTGAAAAACGACGAATATTTTATCCATTTCTTCCGCAAGACATTCAATGTCCTGGCCAGGATAGGCAAAAACTTGCTGTTCGAGAATTTTCACGATCACGTTACACAAAATATCTGATTTCCTAGCTCGCCCTTGACTATTACGTCTAGGGTGTCCTCGAGAGGAAGACAACCAGCGGCCCCAAAATATTAACCCTGAACAAGAGCCATATGACCATGTCGCTTCCGATACAGCATCGAGGGCTACCTCGAGACTGAGTATATTTTTTCTGTTCAATTCCCTTCTTTTTCTTTATATTATCATTTATTCTCAATTTCGTAGCGTAGACCACATACAAATATAATCTGTGGACTGCTACTCCTGTGGATTCCACACCAAGAAGGCTTCTTACGGCCCAACCGGTTTTTAATTCGGAGTCGTCTTTCTTCTAGACTGGTTGCCAACCAACGATAGGGAACCCAGTTTACCCTGTTATTTAACCGATAGCTCGGGCAAGAAATGGATTCGTGATTTCTCCAAGGCTATTTTTGAGAAAGTGAGCATAATTAATTTGTTGTAATTTGAACTCGTGATGCCGATTCCACTTTCCACGTACTTCCATATATATATATGAAGAAATGTAGTTTTAAGGTATGGTATATTTATGGGATAAAGTACTCATATCAGAGATAGAGCATATGTAAATATAAAAGTGAACATTGAAGTCAACACTCAGAGGCGACAGATTGTCGCCTCAATGTTCACTTTTATAAGTACATACGCTCTCTCTCTCTCTCTCTCTCTCTCTCTCTCTCTCTCTATATATATATATATATATATATATATATATATATATATATATATATATATATATATATATATATATATATATAGCGTGTATGTGCCGGCGTATGAGTCAATGTGTGTTCATGAGTATTTATATATATGTAACACGTACACATGTAGATGTAGGAAATAATGTAATTGTATACATGAATACATACATAAATTTTGGTCCTAGAGCAGTTTTGAAGCCTAAACAATACTGGTAAGTGAAAGAAAAATGTCAGTGATTTCTCAATAACTGCATTTATTATCAGTTACCTACGAGCATGCCTACGGGAGCTCCTACCATATTTTATTTATACGCCCAGATATATACTTAAATATACATAATGATTTATACACACCTTCAGACTCAAACCAATATATACGTTTTCTTTATATTATTTACTGGAAACTTTGCATCTTTCCTTTTTACTCCTTCAAAATAATTTCTGCAAGTTCCTGATTATGGTTCAGAACCAGTGCTACTCCATAACTACCCCCACACCCACAACGAACCCTTGATAACTCGGATATATGTGCCCTTAGCGGGAATTTTGGACGAGGATAGCATAAGTACGAACCAATCGTTGTTCTTATTCGGTCTTAACGCCTAGCAAAAGTAGCTCTCTGTACTACTACAAGGAATATCCATATATATATATATATATATATATATATATATATATATATATACCATTAAAAATTTAAAAGCTCTACATGTTATTTTTATTTTTTATTACACGTATATTAAATATTTTTAATACTACTGTTTCCTTGTCTGATTCAACTATTAATTATATATATATATATATATATATATATATATATATATATATATATATATATGTAAAAGAGTGTTACGATTAGTTCTATCAAACAGTGGATTATATCGCGTGGATTACCCTGAAACTTACGTGTATGCTTATTACGTTTTTAATAAGATCTAAAACATAACTTTACACTATATTTGACTCTGTCCTGAGGATATTGAGTACTGCATTCAACATTAGGTGTGTTATTTGCCATGATTTTTCATATATATATATATATATATATATATATATATATATATATATATATATATATATCAGGCGGTCTGACGATTGCGTCTAGCATGAAACAGCCTGTCGCCTCTAAGTGTAGCAAATCAGACACAATATAGCGCCGCTCGCTCACATATTCCGTGGTGGAACTCAACTGAAATTCTCTGTAACCATAGGAGCCACGACTACTATCACCAAGCCGCTCAAACTGAAGCATTAGAAGCCGGATCAAGCAATGATATACACATGATAGAAATTGAGAAATTATATTGAGTCTGATTTGCTACCTCTTCATCACCGAGACCCGTTGGAACAGTTGGTATGACGTTTGTTTGATAACTCGACTGTCAGGTTTTCAATTGTCGGTAGTGGATGCGCACTGCTGTTGAGTCCGAAATATCGGACGAAACAGCCGTCCAGTGTTTTCTGCATTCTGTTGAGGTTTCTTTCAGACTCAATGAAATACTTAATTATATATATATATATATATGTGTGTGTGTGTGTGTGTGTGTGTGTGTGTGTGTGTGTGTGTGTGTGTGTGTGTGTGTGTGTGTATGTATGTAAAAGAGCGTCCACCCAACGAGTAAAAGTTTTGTGGATCAGAGGTAGTAAGGTGGAAAAATAGAATAAAATGATTAAGTTTTAACTTAGTATAAGTACCATTACCCGCTATTAAAACAATACACGATTATTGAGGGTTACATTAGAGTTACACTATGCTAAGGATACCATCGACAGAACACGTGAGCAACGATGAGGTTCTGGAGATGATGCAAACAAGGAGGAAATTTATACTTAACACCAGGAAGAGGCAGCTGAAATTTCTGGGACACATAATGAGAAAGGAGGGATTGGAGAATCTGAAACAGGACGGATAGAGGGAAAGCGAGACAAGGGAAGGCAACGCGTGTCACACCTAGCGGGCTTAAGCAAGTAGATGACAGAACAGAGCCTGGTAAAAGTAGCAAAAGGACAAAACATATTTAGAACTACAAGGGATAGGGGAAAGTGAAG
>OZ038503.1:54181950-54311950 GCA_964036315.1 Acanthosepion esculentum | reverse complement strand
ATTTTCTGGTAGTTGTTTGCAAAATACTGAATTCGTTAGTGACATTACGAGGGGGTTGATGAAAAGTTTTCGGCCTGACACATTTCTCAAAATCTGACAAACCATTATTTTTATGTTCTTTTTTAATTCCTTTTTTTTGGTACCCTTCGTAATATATGGTCCAACAATAAACAAAACTTTTACACGAAAAAATTTAAGTACCTCTAGGAATGTATCCCGTGGAACGAAGGTCAAAAATTAATCTCAAAATGATTTCTATCCTCAGAGTGGCTAGCTAATCCCTGTGGCAGACGCCTGTTCAGGAACACCAGTGTTTGTTCAACACGCAAATACAGCCAACCTGCTATTTATACTAAGACTATGCTTAGTGGGCCTTAGTTACAGCTTTTGGGAGAGGGGGGCGTACTCTGGTTTCATCTCTAGTTACTGTGCATACGAAGTCCTGTGCATACGAAGTCTAGTTCATGATGACTTGTGATATCCCGCTTGCATAACCATCCAATCAGTTCCGTCAACTCAACTTCACTTACAAAGCTTGTATCAACCCGTAGCTTCGTTTTCAAACACTTTCCAATGGCTCAGCACATTGGGATTGTCTCTTCGATATTGTCAAGAAGTCACGTCCAGATAGATCGAACATGTCGAAATTCGAACCCAGGTCTCATGGTCGGAATGCAAACGCTCTAAGCATTCAGCATTCGATTATGACATATGTAATGAAAATGACAATGGTCAACAGTACTCGGATTATTCGCAAAGATGACTTCACAAGTTTTTAAGTGACATTCATTAAAACGATTTATTCGTCACCAGGAGAAACTCACCAGAAAGCTCAACACGTAACTTTTGCCCTTTTTATTTACACTCACGCGTGCACACTCTGACACGTTGAAAGATTTTCGTCACGATTCACTTCCCAAAATCAATATTCTGATGTATGATCATTAAAATTCTGCCTTTTAGAAATGGATCAAACTGAAAACTTTTCAACACCCCATCGTAAATATTATGTGTATTTTCAACGTTTCAGTAAGTAAATTGATTATCTCATTAATTTTGGATATGTGCTTGCTCTTTTGTTCCAAACAGGAACTAATAACTTCTTTTCAACAGAAATTCTAAATTTCCACTGTCTCTTTTTCTGTGATAAATCATTCAAGCATTGGTTTAACTGAACAAAGTTTTGCTCTCGAAAAGACTTTAATCTTTTTCTGAAGCATAACTGTAAAATACGTTGGGTAAAATTTAAAAAAGAATAAATTTTTGCATTGAAGAAAATTAAGAATACATTCAAAATTAACATTCTTATTGAAAAAAAATGCGCCAAGTTGACTAAAGCTGCTTCCAATTACCTGATTTTTTTTTCTTATCTATATGAGGAATCACTAAACATGCAAATTTCACTAAGATTTTGTTCAACCTTTTCTTTCATCACGAGAAACGCCAGTTTAGGAAAAAAGTGCTAATGAGTCATTATTTAAACATATACATAAATACACACACGCGCGAGAGCGCACATACACACACACACGCACACACACACACACACACACACACACACAAATACAAATTTATTTCTTTAGTTTTGGGATCTGATGAAGCCTAGAAAGGCGAAACGCGTAATCAAATATAATTTCACTGAAACATTTTTCCAGATATATATATATATATATATATATATATATATATATATATATATATATAAACTTGTACAATGTGTTATGCGCATGATCTGCGAGTGGTAATTTGGATTTTTTTTAATATAAATAAAATATTGGTTGCACAAGTAATATGCAACTTAATTATGTGATTATGCCTAATTCATAAAAACATAGATTTTACAAGTATCTGATATTCGTAAGCACAAGTTAGCTATTGCAGGATCTTATCTTCCTCGCAATAGCTAACCTGCGTCTATGAATATTTGAAAAAAATAATATGCGATTGTGAGTGTGCATATGTGGATGCATCTAGATGCTTCTGGTTATTAAGAAAAAATAACGTATCTTCTTCAGGTGTAGATAGTTTGCTTTAAAATTGTTTAAATAAACTCTAATATAAGCTCTAGCTAATTTGTTGACAGCGAAGTAATGAATTATTATTAATAAAGGAGTGCTCTTGATATGCAGTCTAATATGGCGATTACTTTTAAATATTCCCCGGATTATATTAATCAATGTAGATAACAAAAAATATATGTTTTGGAGATTACTGAACTGTTGATTAGATAAAGTTATCGCTCGAACTTATTTTCATTCTTCATGTCAAATGCTTTCTATTTGTTTAGTCCTTTCACAATGATGACTTTCGTTTAAAGAAATGATTATTTTTAGTTCATACACTCGCGAATAAAACAGTATGAGTGGTTAATTGGTGTAGTGGTTGAGTTGATGTACTTCACTTGCTAGTTTGCTTCAACACAGGCTGTGATAATTGAAGTATTTTTTAAAGCATTTTACCCCAAGCAAGGCGGGAGTGCCACTAGTATGCAAGAGGCTACAGAGAGTGTAAGTAAAGGAAAAGACTGGGTATGAGAAGGGCGAGGATAAAAAGAAGAACGGAGGAGGACAAAAGGAACGGGGATCAAAGCAACAGAAAATGTCGACCGACATTACATTTAAATTTTTGAAGATTATAGGGAAGCAATTAAGGGGAAGGGAGTTCCACAGTCGGGAAGTGCGAGGAAAGAAGCTGTTGAAGTAGAAGAGGCGGTTACATTTAACTGTTTCGTCAGTAAAAAAGAGATGCCAACCTAGTAGCACGCTTAAATGCATGCAGTCAGAGCACCAGTAAATATAGCTCGTCAGAGCAGATGGCAAGAAAATATTTATAGAAAAGACAGAGGGAAGCTACATTACGTCGGTGAGAAAGTGATTGGAGTCGAGACACTAAGTCAGGACCGATAACATTTCATATCCGTTTTGGATTTTGTCGAGAACCTTGAGATGAACAGCGGAGTCACCTGACCATATATGGCAACAGTGTT
This sequence comes from Acanthosepion esculentum, assembly GCA_964036315.1. NCBI lineage: Eukaryota > Metazoa > Mollusca > Cephalopoda > Sepiida > Sepiidae > Acanthosepion > Acanthosepion esculentum. Next base: position 54,308,964 of record OZ038503.1, on the reverse strand, counting down.
CCATGCATGGACGAATGGTAGATTTGAAAATGTGAAGAATGGACTCAGACGAGAAAAACCATCTGGCGCGACACAGAGAAGCAACTTTCCTTGCAGTAGATGCAGCATTTGATTCAATGTAGTTATTCCACCTCAGGTTAGTGGAGAACATGAAACCAAGAAGGCGTAGTGAGGCGCTCTGATGGAGTTGAGTACCAACCATGCTGATAGGAGGCAAGGACGTTTCTCTATGGTGAGTAAATGACAGCAGTTTCGTTTTGGATGCATTAGAATTTACAAGCCATTTTCTGTCCCAGTCAACAAGAGATTGGGGGTCAATTTCGAGACCAACGGCCAGGTTAAGTTTGTCAGCAATGCCGGATTTACTATTTAGGCAGGAGTAAATAGTAGAGAATTTAAGAACTGACGTCAGGAAGATTATTGATGAAGATCAGAAACAGTGTAGGACCAAGGATAGAGCCTTGAGGAACACCAGTGTTTGTATGGAAGGAACTGGAAGAGAATCCGTTCACGACAAACTTCATTTCACGGTTAGACAGGAATTATTGGATTAAATCAAATAACCGTCCTGTAATATCGTATCCCTGAAGCTTACGTGGAAGGCCAGCATGCCAAACCCTGTCAAGCGCCTTCTAGCTCGAATAACAGTGATACACACGAAATAATAGCGAGTTCGAATTTTATTAAAAGAAAATGCTTAACTTAATTTGCTCAAAATAATGGCTCTACATTTCAACCAAACTATATTGACTGATTAGAATTAATCATATGCCATTGATTATTGCTATTACCATTAATCATTTTTTAAGAAACATACTAGTCATAATTTTTTAAAAAGTCAGTATAGGTTAATGGTTAGCTTGCTAAACCAACGCCCTCTCTAGTGCGTTCATTCTATTCCTTTGAATGTGCAATAAATACAGGAAAACATTTTAATTGAATGACTAAATTCATGTACCAACTAACGAAAATCTAGTCTTTCTCCTCCTTTCGACTCCCCTGGGAAGTATAGTACCACATTCTTAATAGAATCTGCGCTGTTGCAAGTATATTTGTGCAAATTGGAATTGCCAGCCAAATGCCCAACAAGTTTGAAATTCAGAGTTCCTCCTAAACTAGTTACCAACCAAGGCTAGAGATGCCAATTTGTGCTGCTATTTAATCGATAGATGAGAGATGAATCCTTGCCTTTCACAAGGGTATTTGTGCTAAGATGAACGTACTGAATTCGGTCGTAATTTGAACTCGGCATACCGATTCTACTTTCCGTATGTCGTGAAGTTTGGTATGTATATATGTAGGAAATATTTGATGTGACACCTGCGGCTTTACAGTATCCAATGATGTCATCTGGTTCTTCTTCTTTTCGACTACATGCTGTTCTTGCTTAAAAAGTGGGATTGGCCAAGTACAACGTCGTTCTTCACTCTATAAAAATGCCATGCACAGACAATGCTTGATATCGTAATTCACAATTGAGTCTTGAAATGGTCCTCTTCTTGTAAGGATCAGCGCCATCATATGTAACAGCAGTATTTTAATTCACGTGATTTGAATTAGTTTAATTATGTGACAGCACAATTTTAATTTATGTTTTCTTTTGTGGTCTGCATGTTTTTTCGATTTGTTGTTTTGCTTTGGGAGTGTCAATGTGTGCATACGTACACTTCTGTAAATAACAGAATGAGTAAATATGCATGTAAGTCTTCAATCCATCAAACCAGCATAAAACACATTGGCTATCTGTGTTTATTTGAATTGAAGACAACAGAATATCTGCTATCATCACTATTACAATAATTTCATATTACCTAAAAACTTTTTTCAGATTCTTATTTTATACTTACGGAATAACATTATACCTAATCATATTTTAATACAATTAAGATAAGTAATAATAAAATTTTCGATTATGCTTATACAATGTTTACATATCTGAAAGTGATTTTATTCACAAATGAATTAATTTTTTCAAGTTTTGTTCAAGGATCGATGTAAATCGCTATCAAAATTCGATTTACAAACAAGAAAATGTTGCTTAAATTTTTTATGATTATTCTTTCTGTTCTACCATTTTAGTATTCGGTTATTTTACTGAAGAACATGAAGGATGAACCAAAAGCTTGCAAAGATCAGACTGCTGAAATGACTGTTTCGAAAAGTTAATACATCAAAATCATTCTTTATATTTTGTGATGGTTTTTAAAAACAGATATCCTTGTACAGAAAATACTCTTAATCAAATAAAGTAATTCAGTTGTCAAAATCGTGATATCCGATAAACGAAGATTATTATTATTATTATTAGTAGTAGTAGTAGTAGTAGTAGTAGTAGTAGCAGTAGTAGTATTCTTGTTGTTGTTGTTATTATTATTGTTATTTTGCTGTTCCGTTGTATACTTCTCCAACAAAGAATATAGCAAAATGAAGGAGATATTTTACCATATCTTCAGTACAATTGAATTTGATACATGGTATATTTACAGCGAATAATTAAAGCAAACACTTAAACGACAAACAGTAAAAAAATCCTTTCACTATCACTTTTAAGAATATGATTTGGGATGGTGAGAGGATTTCATTCTTAAAAGGGATAGTGAAAGGAAGTCACATCGCATTTAAATAGAAAATATTTTCACTATTCCTGTTAAAAAGAAAGTCCTTTTACCATCCCTGTTAAGAAGAAATTCCTTCCACCATCCATTTTAAGAAGAAAATCCTTTCAACATCCCTGTTAAAAAAAATTCTTTGCAAATCATTTCACCATCGCTGTTAAGAAGAAAATCCCTTCATCGTCCCTGTTAAGAACCAAATTCTTTCACCATCCATGTTAAGAAGAAAATTCTTTCATTGTCTTTGTTTAGAAGAAAATCCTTCCACCATCCATGTTAAGAAGAAACTTATTTCATCGTCGCTGTTAAGAAGAAAATCATTTTATGGTTCCTGTTAAGAAGAAAATTCTGTCACCATTCCTTTTAAGAAGCAAATCCTTTCATCGTCCTTGTTTAGAAGAAAATCATTTCACTATTCCTTTTAAATGCTTTTTGGTAAACGAATCTTCTATGCCTTTGAAGATTTAAGTCTTTTAACTAAAGCGTGGCGTCTAAAATTGATACATCTCTTTTTAACGTAATACGGTAATAAGTCGAAGTAAAAGCAAAAAACAATCAGAATGTGAACTGTCTCATTTTCAATTCTATTCCAAGTGACAATAATGGGATCGCACGAAACCTTGGACACTTTAGCCGATAAGAAAATGACTGCAGTGGCTTGTTCGTCCTGGCCTGAGAATGTAATTATGGAAGTGAAGGTTGTCTGTGTAATCACCACTTTTTTCAATGAATGACATCGTCACATACTAGTAAATTTTGTAAACAAATGCAGATAAGACGAGGGTAACAGTAAAAAAAAAGGCATAAATAGCAATGATAGGAATTCAAGTAGAATTAACGAATTTTGCTTTTCAACTTGCTAATTCTGCGCATTTTTCAAAATATTTCTATAGTTTATGTTCATTTTCTTAATACGTTGTGACGTTGAGTCAATTAAATCTTTACTAATTCATAACATATACTTTGCATTATCTAAAGCGTTAGATTTATGGCTCTAGTTTAAAAATCAGTATTTTCTTTTGCTCAAGTTTTACAGTAGGAAATGCAGAGGTGAAGGTAAAAAAAAGTTTGAAAGGAAATACTTTCACCTCAACTGCTAAGATAGATTAAAAATTTCTTCAGAAGCCTTCAGTTTTTTATGTTTTTTATAAGGACATTAAATAAATAGTATCAGTCTCTTCCTTGGCGGCTAAAGGAAGAGTGAATATGTGAGTAGCCAAATCAATGTATAGAAAAAGGGAGCAAACCTAAGTGCAAATCATCATTTGACATTTCGTTCGCTCTTTAAAACTCAGATAACATGTATATGTAGGCACATATGAGGATATAAACTATATATTCAATATATACAATAAGGATGTATGTATGTATGCACATACATATATTATATATATATATGTATGGAAATAGATGAATTAGTAAAATTTACGCAAAGAATCATTTTTCAAATATCCTTCTTTGAATGTGACTTACAAATAATAAAAAATGATTTCTCTGAAAGCGGCTTAGAACAGTCTCCTGAAGAATATCAATATCTTTAAATCATTTCTCATGCATACACGTAAGTATTATATATATATATATATATATATATATATATATATATATATATATATATATATATATATATATATATATATATATAGTGAAATTTGGGTTAAGGAGAGACGCTTGAAAGTTATTTTTACGCTTCATTGGATGTGTTTGAAATTAAAAGTTAGCAAATATCCGCCTTTCATTCATTAGCCAGGCATCACCAGGTTACAGTCATATACATATATATAAACGAGTAATTGACTTTAGATGCCAAAACTAAGGTATTTTGTTTTGTATTTTGACCTAAATGTATTTTTAATGAATGCATTTTTTAATGAATGCATTTTTAATTTTCTATGATGTGTTTCTCACTTCCATTCTTATTATACTTACATATATACATACATATATATATGTATACATACATATATTTACATATATATGTTTGTGTGTATATCATTCATATATATATATATATATATATATATATATATATATATATATATGAATGATAAGAAAAAGAAATACATACACATATAATATATATATATATATATATGATATATGTCTATGCATGAATCGCGAATAAACAATATAAAAAATATTTATCTATAATGTGTGAATTCGAGTCAGCCTACGTTGTGTCATATCTTTTTTCCTCAAGCGAATTGCATGAAACCCTTTATATACAAAATCGTTATGCACATCTTCCTGCACACCTTGGTTTGAGTTTCCAAAAATTATTTCAGAAAATTAAATATTTAACTTACCTTTTTTTTCTTACTTTTTATTTCACGTTAGTTATTGTCTTTATTGGAAGGAAGACTTAGTTTTTCTCACGCATTACTATATTCATGCCTTGCACACAGACGTATGCCTGCGCACCGATAAACATGCGCGTCTCCTTCTATTCCACTTAATAGATAACGGGAATATGTACAATAATCAGTTAAATGGTAATGTCTGTTTTTCATTAATTACAACATATTTAATACTAGAAACACACAATGTATGCCAAAATAAACACAAATATCTCACGTTTCTAAATCTATTCCTTATCATAGATTCTTTCCTTCTCAATCGTGGTATTCTATCCTAGAGTAAGGGCGTGTCCCAGGCTCGTAGAAATTTGGCTGCCATCTTGAAAATTGCCACTTTTTCCCCCACAATATCTTTAGAGAATTGATAATCTCTGAGTATTATATGTGTAGTGCAATTCCAGAAACTATTAATCAGCGACAACCATTTTATACACTACATACATACCTTGTGTGTATGAAATCTTAAATATATACATTTTGAATAATTAAGCGTGTGTAGAATTTCCTGGTGTACTTTTAAAAAATGCCACTCCTATCTGCTCTTCCTCCAACCCTTCTTTAACCCCTTGCGTGATAGTGGCCTCCGGCCTTGCTTGGGGTGATATGATTAAAAAAAAAAAAATATGAAGTAAATATACAGTTGTAAACCGTTTTTAAAAAATAAATGATGTAAACATTTATTTTGACTTAATTCAATATTTTTACATTCCTGTATTCAGATACGGGTATGTGTATATGTCTGTGCGGGTGTATGTATGTGTGTACATAGGTGTGTTTGTGTGTATATTGCCCAAATATTTCTATATCGCAAGTGCAATAGCACTGAAGCTTGACCTTGATAGTCACCATACAGTGTTGATTCCTTTGACCACATATCTCTCTCTCTCTCTCTATATATATATATATATATGTGTGTGTGTGTGTGTGTGTGTGTGTGTGTGTGTGTGTGTGTGTTTGTGTGTGTGTGTGTGTGCGCGCACGCGCCTGAGCGAGTGATAGGGTGAGTGTGTTTTTGTGTTTGAATTGGACGGTAAAAATATTAATATGGAGCTTATTTAGTATTTTGCTATCGAACTATTCTTTCAGTCAGAAACTTTACTTTAAATAATCTGTAGTATATTTATGTACGTAAAAATAACTCCATTTCAGAGGAAAAAAAACATATGCCTTTGAACTCTTTGTACAAAGAATATGAGCTTTGTTCTCACCAAAGATTTTTTCCGAAAATTTACAAAAAATGAAAAACCAAGATATTGATATACATAAATACCAACACAGAGTGAGATAGATTAGATAGATAGATAGATAGATAGATAGATAGATAGATAGATAGATAGATAGATAAAGACAAAAGTAAACTGCTAGATAGAGGCAAAGATTTAGACATACACACACATTAGTGAACACGTGTATATGTGTATGTGTGTGCGCACATACAAATATACACGAATAAATTATAATAGATACAGGAGTATATGACATGAATATTATAATGTCGGTATTGTGATAACAACGAATTCATCACTAAATTTTTTAACTCTTATTACGGGAATTTTGCCGAAAATTGTTGCTGGAATGACACCTCATCAATTTTATATATTATTCTGACTGTTAGATTGAATAATCCGTGCAATGGGCTTTTTATGCTTTTAGATTTAAAAAAAATTTCCATTCAATGCAAAGTCGCAGAATGCTAATTTTCCTCATTAATAAATAATGTATTTTATAACAATACTGGTAATGAACTTGTAGATATTTTGGTTTTGTTTTCAATTGGTTTCTGAATATAAAATGATACGTATTGAGTTCATTAATTATCTTTGCCTATTCAAGCAGGAAATCAGATTATATAAATTCAAGTATACAAGCCTACATAGACCTGTTCCTAGAATCATTGTGGGCATTTTGATTTTCGTCACAGACTTAATATCTTGACCATAAAATTTTGATCACATTAACTCACACCGAAATATGTCATTCCTGTGAAATCGAGTCATACTTAATCAACACACATAAACGATAATTTAACGTAACACATTTTTATTCATTGTATTATTATACTTTGACTACATCGATGACAAATATATTGTAAGGCCCATCTTATTCTACGGATTGTGTCCTTTCAGGACGTGAGCGATCATGACTCCCAATCATGGATCACCTATCCCTTGTAACTATTAGTATAGCTGACCACTCGTATTCGAGGGTACCCGTCTACTAGGGCGGCTAACCAATCCCTATTTCAGATACTCGCTCAGGGGCATTTGTGTTTATTCAACACCCACAGAGCACACCTGTGGTTTATACTGCAACTATGCTGAGCAGACCTTAGTTACAGTTTCTGGGAAAGAGCGTGTTATCTAGCGTGATCAACAATTTGAACAAGGTCAGCACGCTCAATCCCTCGGCCACAGTGACTTGTGACTTCGTGCTATCACAGTTATCGTCAGGCCCCAAGGGTTCCGTCTCAATTTCAATCACAAGGCTTGGGTCAACCCGTGGTATGGTTGGTTTTCAGGTACTTTCCAAAGGTGCGGCACGCTGAGAACGACCCCTGATAACATCAGGAAGTCTCCTTCCTGACAAATCGACCATAGTGAAATTCGAACCCGGATCTTATGGTCAGAATGCGAACGTTCTAACCACTCGATCACGTGCCCATGTAACAGGTCTGTGATCCACTGCCTTCCCCTGTCCTTTTGTCTTCGATATCCCCTGTGAGTGTCATATTCTCCAATTCTTCCTTCCTTCCTTATTATATGTCCCAGAAATTTCAGCTGTCCGTTTCTGATTGCTTGTTGTTTGTATAATTGTTCGTTTTGTTTCCATTTTCCTTAAGACTACTGTATTGCTTACACATCCAGGCAATTCTCAGCATTCTTCTGTGGAGGCGACTAAGTCTGAAACAGAAGAAGAAAAATAACTTATTATTATTCCAGAACTTCAGAAATTATAGCGTATGACTTGGAGGATGAAGTTCATAGTCGATCAAGCCCTTAAAGAAATCCTAGTGAAGAAGATTTAAATAAACAGGTATACGAAATCACACTAGAATAAGATAGTTCAATAAAAGAAAAAGTAGGTCGTTTCCAACATTTTTCAAATGAGTGAAATTTGATCGAAAGAAGCAATTGTCAGCATTTGTCCACGCGCTCTCTCAGTTTCTATTCAAATTATTGTTGTTGTTGTTGTTTCCTAGATTTTCATGTTTGCATCAGGTTCCCTAGTGGTCATCGCCAGAGATCTAGCGACAGTAACTCTCCTTAATACCGCAGCACACTCCTTAGAATTTTAGATGCTTGTTTGCAAAGGGAAAAGCCCAAGATGCAAACTACGGATTTACGAATTGAAGGAAACAAAATCAAGGAAGTACACAAATGTAAATATCCAGGAAGTGTTTTAAGAGAGGACGGGAAATGCCACACAGAAATAAGAAGGCGTATTGGAATAGTAAACGATGACTTCCAGAAGCTAAGCAATGTATTTAATAAACAGGAAAATTTCATCAGAAACAAAAAAGAATACTGAACTATTATGCAATGTCGGTCGTCCTATATGACAGATGAAAAAGATACTTGAGGCAGCAGAAAGAGGCTGACAATATCATGGACTGAATAGGTGAGTAACAAGGAAGGTTTAGGGAAAATGGAAAGAAGAAAATCCTTATATGTAGAATGATAAAGAAAGAGAAGAAATTTCTCGGGCACATAATGAGGAAAGAGGGTTTGGAGAATTTGACACTCACAGGACATAATGAAGGCAAAGGGGACAGAGGAAAGCAATGAATAACCTACTTAACGAGCTTGTGTAAATGGTTGGCAGAACAGCGATTAGGAGAGATAGCTAAAAGGCAAACCTTACAAAGGGCAAGAAGCTTCGGAGAGCCATGATCGTCTACGTCCTGAAGAGATACAGCACATAGAAGAAGAAGAAGAAGAAGAAGAAGAAGAAGAAGAAGAAGAAGAAGAAGAAGAAGAAGAAGAAGAAGATGCCATTCTGGTGGTTCTTCCACGTGGCTCCAGCTAATTTTTATTGGCTTCTTTGGAGTTGTTCCAAGCGTTCTGACAACGATGGGCATGACTGCCAGCTTCATGTTACATAATTTAATCACTTCTCTGGTGATGTTGGGGTATTTGTCCAGCTTTTCAATTTTCTTACGTGGGCCGCGGGAACAGCGAAGTCCACTAATAATTTTTTTTTCTCCTTGTTTACATTAACTTACCTTCTGGCCTCCGAGATTAGGTAAACAGTTTATATCTTACAGTTTTTAATCTTTTTTCCTTAAGACAGATTCTAGTCTGTGCATATACTGTTTGTTTCGATCGACATACCTTCCTTATTTGCACAGTTTCCGGTGGATGGCTGTTCCCACTCTTGCCAATATTTCTATTCTTTCTGGGATAATTTACTGCATTCGCTTGTTAAGTGATCGATTACCACATATCTCTCTCAACACAGTATTCGCCATTTTTTACAATTATATTCTCCTAGTACAAGGCCAAAGAGTCACTCGAGGTAGAGGGTTACAGAGTAAAAAGCACAGTTTATGGGGATATGTGAGGAAGATAACAACTCTCGACTTGAATAGGTTAAGATTCTAATGGTCGGGGAAGCATCGTTTTAGGAGTTGGTTCTACAAAACAGCTATTCGAGTGGAGCTTACATCCCAAACAAGAGAGTATGAAGGGAATGAGGGTGGTTCACCACAATGCGCGCGGTATGACTGTTCTTAATCATGATTTAACCCTTGTAAAGTTAAAGGATAGCAAGTGGGATCAGTTACTTACTGGGGCGTTACAGAGAACCTTTTCACGACATCTTTAGATTCGTATGTACGAGTTCTTCTTGTGGGGTAGGGATTGAGTTTAAATACCAATAGGCGCTCAGGACACGGGGTCTCCATGAGAGAACACTCGTTTATCACAGTCGGTGAAAATTCAGGGTCTGCTCGATGAGGATTGAACAACACTAGTTTGGTTTTCGAAGTATTGAATATTGACGTTAGGTCAGAGGAGATATCAGCTGTCATGCTCTGGTCATCTAGAATTTTGAAGATGCATCCATATACCGTCTTATAATCAGCAGAGATATTCACAAATGATCGAACTATACCCTTAGGCAGGTCATTTATGTAAAGTAGAAGGAGGATTGGACCGATAAGTGAACCTTGGGGAAAGCTTGTACTTCGGTGGACTGACCGTTAACAACTACCTTCAGGGACCTTCCCGTTAGGAAGCACTTGATAGTTGAGAACACTCTTCCGGTGATTCCATAGCTAGAGTGCTTGTGCACAACTTTCTCAAAAGTCTTTGAAATATTTAATGCTATCCTACTTGAGATGTATTTCTTGTCTAGTACCTCACTGATTCTGCTGATAATGACACTTAAAATATCAGCAGTGTACAGAGCTGATCGAAATCCGTACTGCTTGTCGCTCAAGAGATTGTCTCTATTGAGGTGATCAACAACCTTCTTGTTGATTAAAGCTTCAATTATTTTTTTGTTATTGATTCTTACGTCATTGTTCTGTGCTGTTATTAATAGTGATTCAATTTCTTTCTTTAGTTTTCCTCGACGTTTTATCCGCTAATTATTTTCTGAAAGATTCTACAGTTGCTTTTCTTATATTTTTTCTTCTAGTTTTGGTGATTCTTGCTTCTCTATTCCTCCACTTTTTATTTTCTATTGCAACTTTTAGCTCTCGCAATTAGCTTATCATTATGCTGGTTTGTTTATTTCTCAAGTACATTGGTAATATAATCATCACTAACGATGAGTCGTTTTCCTTCATCTAACTCTTCGCGTAGAGTTCATCTTTTTGGTGCAAGGCTTCAGTTTCCTTATTCAACTTCTTATTCGACTTTCTCGGTTCTTCTTTTGTTTAGTATAAGAAGTGTCCTGGACATCTCACAACATATTTATTATTTTAATAAACTGTCTGCTGTTCAGTTCAGTTTCTTATATTTTGTTTCTTTTTTCTTTTCTTTTTTTGAGGTTTAATTGTACTTAACTGAAATTATTATTATTATTATTATTATTTCGTTTCCTTTCTGTTGTATACACATTTCCTTTCGGTCCCAAAGGGAGACCTAGAGTCAAAAATGGCCTTATGACATTTTCTACTGATTATTTTTTGTAAAAAAAAAAAACAACAACAAAAAAGAACTAAGATCATACATTACATTTTGCATAGATAAAGCTCTTCGTAATGTGCGAGCTGGACTTCCGAGTACAATTCTTTGTATTTCTTTAAGGCATACTATAAGAACATAGATTTTATTAAACATTTCTGAACCTTGTATATACATTAAAAAATTTTCACGTCGAAAACTGATCTAAACAGAGAGTTGGCTTAAAGAAGAACGACCCAGACTAAAGGAGCCATTAGGGAAGAAATCCAGGATAGGTTATAATTGCAGACAGCAGGAAATGACAATATTTCCTCTTTTTAGGCACTTTTCATCAAGCAGATCCTCAGAGCCTTGGCCATTAGTAAGATATTGCATCCTGATGAAAAGTGACAGCTCACTTTTCTCTCTTAGTAAATTTCATGAGTGGAAATGTTTTTATTTATAGATTACGTGACTATTCTTTTCGCCATTATTGTTAAAGACTCGTGAAACAGATATGAGCATCGATTAATACAGACATAAATCTAAATACAAGGACGAACAATTTGTTAAAACACTTTCCAAAATACTTGCGAGCATAGGTTTTTGTCTGATCCAAACAGACAATTACTAAAAATATCTGAAGACTTTCTTTATCTGCAAATCTGCTCATATAATTCCCCAACAGCAACACACTCGGTAACTTTTCTTTGATCACATATATATATATATTTTTTAAAGCGAAAAAAAGGAGTCGAATGTTTGTAAAATCTGCACCTTCTAAATGCATCAAGGCAGTTTATACAAAATGTCAGTTTCGTTTGTCAGGGATATTGTGATGTCTTTCTTTATTTTATCCATACGTTTAGTAAATTGATTTGGGCTTACATTCGACTGATTCACGAATGTACGTGCCATATTAAAAAAACCGAAGTCACATTGAATGATTTTTGCCTTAAGTTCAAACCCAAAATGAATTCTTCTTTGCCATTAAATTACTCATTCTTTAAAAGGTTCCGAATAATTAAATCTTATATCGATTTGACAGCGTTCACTCCTGCAGATCAATGGACCTGCTTTATCAAAATAGTCTCTAAATCAAAAATCACTAGTTTAATTTTCTCTACAGGTTTACTTCCCGCGCACAAACGTTTGCGTGCGTGTGGGTGTTCATGTTTATATATGTAAATAATTGTTTAACCACACACACGTACACGCACACATGAATATTTTGGTACAAATAGTTTAGGCACATGACACAATACGAGACACCAAGTGAGGATCAAAGTTCCTTATTCGACAGCAAAATCACCCAGACTAAACCACTAACATATACCACAACGAGAGACTCATTCCACTCTCTTCTTTCTTCCCCCTCTCTCTGTCTCTCTCTACACACACACACACATATATATATATATATATATATATATATGAGTGTGTGTGTGTGTTTGCGTGCGTGCGTGCGTGCGTGTCTATGCATATACACTTTCAGAAAAAATATTTACTTTTTTTTGTTTTTTTATCATTTCACCCCTGGCAAGTCATTAATGCCACTAAGACGTGAAAGAGAATGAAAAGAGAGTACAAGGTACCGGAAACTCAATCGTAAACCGGAAACAAGGGATAAACCTTTTCTCCTGTTCAATAGACGGGGAAATAGTGTTAACTGCACACTATAAGTACACGCGCTCGCGCACACACACAGACGCACGCACGCACGCACACACACACACACACACACACACACACACACATACACATATATATATGCATTTTAACGCCTGTTAAAGACCACTTTTAGCAGTTGATCACATATGTGCGCGTCTATATGCAAATATTCTAATATATGTATATGCACATACATGTTTCTGGGCACATATCGAATCGAACCCTTTATTTCGTCCACCGAACCCTTATTTCTAGTTTTCTCTTACAGGTGTCTCGGTTGTTTCCCTTTAACTCAATTCTCCAAGTTTTGGGTTCGAAATTCCAATCACCTGAAGAAGGCCGGAGCGTACAACGGCCGAAACGTTGTAAATATGCCAATGAAGATGAGGATAACAATCCGAGTAATGTAAATAATGCAAGTAATCACAATACCTCATCTCATAGATATAGACAGAGATTTAATTCTATTCAATTATTGTTCAAATGATCTCGAAGTTGATTTGCCTAATAATATATATTAAGTGTCCCATTAAGAATTGGTTCCTCCACTTGAGGTGGGGCGAAGATCAGACAAAAATTATTGATTTAATGTGAATGAATATAATATTATTAATTTATTTGTTTTCTTGGTTTGCTATATACAAAAGAGTTTCCGATTTGTTTCCACGAAAACAACCAGCATATACAACGATCCCAATAACACTGTTGGATAGAACAAGTTTTCAGTTACAAACAATGATTTTCAATTAAATCACTACCGGAATCACAAATATCTACACCAGACTAGCAGACCCACGCAACACTGTCGTAACTATTGAAACACATTATCCACCGCCTAACTCTGTTCTCATCCAATGTTTAGTCTCCGTAAGGTGCGATGAATATCAGTGTGAATAGACAGGGAGCCGTGAGAGTGGGTCGCGTGCCTTTCCTCGGGATATTTTTTCGAAAGTGGTATAAACAGTCTATATCTCAGTTTACCGATAATATTTTCAGAGTGGTAACACGCGCTTTCTCGGGGTATTTTCATATCTGCAGCATAGACTAAATAGTGTAATGAAAATTAATTCCGTGGTGAAGGTGAGTTGAAATCATCGTTTTTCTTTGAGCATTTTTCCAAACACTTTCATCTCGACCAATTTTAAATAGACAAGTTCTGCTTCCATTTCTTCGAAAAATGATTATAATTTTCGATTGATGTTTTGAAAAAATAATAAGTTTTTGATATAATTAGATTTTCTCTCCATAAACTTCTTATCGCATTTCTCATGACACTCATAACAAATAAAGAGTATAATCTATAGAACAGTGTATGAGCTTCGCATGAATAATCGCAAATAGTGTGAAAAAGAAAATTCGTTGGGAATACAAGTGCTTTGACTACACTATAGATCAAAGTTTGAAGGGATGTCTACCGGCCTAAAATCATTTATATAGACAATGAGAATAATCATAGAAATATTAGATCCCACCCTCTAATGTGCGAGACAATTTTTGTTTAGCAACAAATGTTACTTTGATCACCGTAATCGACCAGACTGTTGGATGCCGGATTAGTTACGCTGATTAAAGCATTATTACTGTTTTAGTCATTAACATCGCCACCCCGCTGCCTGGGTAGACAAGCCATTGTACCGGTTCCACCGCCATCACACGTTTTGAAATGTTGTCCTACTTCTAGTCTGGTTGCCAGCCAAGGGTAAAGAACCCCGTGTACCCTGCTATTTAACACATAGCTGGAGAGGAACAGATACTTGTGCGAAAGTAAACACTACGACCTCGGTACGCCGATTCAACTTTCCGCGCCGATAACCACTACGCTATGCATATATCCATACTTACAAATATATTCTTCGGAATTACTTTCCCAGTCTTTTTCAAATTATTTGCCACTATTTCAAAGATTAAATATCTGTTTAGACAAGGTAAACCCATGGTTACATTTATACAATAAAGCAATAACACGTAAAATCATTTTCTCTAATTCTCTCATGGTCCTCTCCTGTTATTCGCTTCTTTCTTTCGCTCTCTCTCTCTCTCTCTCTCTCTCTCTCCTTCACTCTCTCATTCAATCATTTTCCTTCTCCCTATAGCCATTGGTCATTAAATTCTCTGTACAATTTCACTTCCTTTTAGAAAAGCGGCCATATCAATGACAGTTATTAAATGGCTGTTTATATGTAAATAAAACGAATAACATTTACTCGCTTGTTCTCTTGCTCTAATTCCTTTTTCATTTAAATCTTTCCTAATATATTTTTGTCCTTCTTTTCCATTGACTTGATGTGATACTCGTTTCATAACAACACCGATTAACACCTATTTCCTTAACGATGGCAAATGTGAAGGGTTTTTTTTAATCCTTTTATGATATCACCAAAGGCAAAAGAACATTTGACAATGAAACATTCTGATTGGTTGCTCATCAAAGACATTGAAATTTTTTACTCTCGATGTATTTTGCTTATGCTTATGTTAGGTTATGTTATATATGGATGGGCACTGGAAAGAAGCTCTTTCCTCCAAAAATCATTTGGCCATTTAGTTATATTTTGGGAAGAGTGGGGGTTTTGAAATGTATAGCGGCCCCTTGTATATATGATCATTTTATCGTTGTTAAAGCAATACGATATATATACAGGGATGGCCAAAAGTCACTTTACTGATTTCCAATAATGATAAACACAAATTTCTAAATAACACAACTTTTATTTAATGATCGTACAATTATAATTTCAATATAACAGTTACATTTTCTTTATTTTCGTCGGTATTCACATACTTCGGGCGCCATCTTCTTTTTTATCATCTATCTGTTTTTAATCATTTAGAAATTTATTATTACTGGAAATGGGTAAAGAAACTTTTGGCTATCCCTATATATATATATATATATATATATATATATATATATATATATATATATATATATAGCATAGAAGATCATTATTCAAACAGATATCGTTATATATAACAGATGACGAATGTCTTATGTTTTATTGAGTCGTTCCAAGCGTCGTATAATGGCTTTAGTTTCAAGAGAAAATAAACTGTCCAGCATTTTGATATTTCTTTGTTATATTGGTTGTCGATTTAAGCTTTCGGCTCATCAGACTGGTTATATGCACATTACAACATAGATGTTCATCATCAAAGATGACATCCTGTTATCTCTACAGTTTGCTATGCAATGCTAACGGTCGCGGAATAGCAGACGCAGGTCGTAAATTTGTAATGCGTTTCTATGACGTCGAACATGACAACGTAAGAGAAACAAATGTTATCAATAGAACCATGTGTTTAAACGCATTGTAATATGTCGTGACTGGTTTGAAATGTAATTTTGTTGAGTGCTTTGTTTTAATGTAGATGGCCTCTAAGTTTCTTTTTACTGTGTGTATAACAATATTGAACAATATATATTGGAATATATATATATATATATATATATATATATATATATATATATATATATATATATATATATCCTCTCTCTCTCTCTCTCTCTTTTTCTTTTAAATTTCTGATTTTCTCGATTTATAAACATGTCCATCTATGTAAAACCATGTTAGAAAAAATCAACTCAGTCTATCTCTATGTATATAACATGCTTAACATTATCGAAAGTATATCATTGGTCTTCGTTGAAAGAATCGTTATAATTCCACATTACCATGAGCAATGATTTACAACATTAGCAAACATTTTCTGTTACGCCAGGCGCAGCAAGACGATAAAAGCAATAATACTTTTTGGATATAGATTTTCACACTACAGGAACGGAAGTTGATTGCTTCATTTTGGTGCTTTTCTTGGAGACATTCAGTGAATTGTTTGAGACGATTATCACATCAGGTAAATAACAGCCACCGTGACCAACGCCAAATCAATTGATTCGCAGTCAAGTCAAATGAAATCTTTGAGTATATCAAATGCAGAAAATATATGGAAACAAGGTGAGTAGAACGTAGTGCAAATGCTTTGTGTACACCACATTAGTTAAAATGTGATTTAAACAGTTTTTGCTTATATATCACAGCTGTCAATATACACGAGATTTCAGTATCTCACACTTGTAAAAACAATATTTAGTTTTTTGTGATTTCTGATAGAACGCGTTTCCCACAATAACAGAGCATTCACCAGTTTGTGCAACACCCTCTGCTGACAATTTGAATGCATAGCTTCATGCGGTCTTCTCCAAACACAAACTCAGCCGTCTATCCGAATCCGTCTTTCTGGAAGCGTGACATCTGACCAGGCGATACAGTTACAATCTTATACGGTTCAACGGCGATCAATGTATACTGGTTCAGGTAAGGCAGAATAACACCGAGATGTCAATAATCGTACTCCTTGCCATGGAGTATATGCTGTGTAGTATGTTGAATGGTGAATTAAACGACACCAGCGTTAAATTTGAGATGTGATTTGAGGCAATACTCTCGATCGTTGGGTTTTGTCAGTCACTAGAAGTCCCGTCCCTGAAGTGCTATTGGTGTCTCTAGAATTCACAAGAAAAACATAGATCAGTTACCACTTCTGAAAATAGTATAAACAATCATTCAACGATCAAACGGTGTCCGTTTTTCATAACCGCCACAGCTACAATACTTCTTTATCTATTAAGTTACATATATGTCATCCGACTAGGTAAACTGGAGGAGCGTACAGTATTTTTGATACTTCAGTTTAATGTATAGAATATATACATATACACTACAGTTCAAAATTTTGAAGCCATCCTCAGATTTATCATGAGATGAACTTGAGAGTGAAAATAAATGAAAAAGAGCTCTTAGAGTCATTGAAAAAAGAATGGGATCAATTATTAAACTTATACTTTGAGAAACTTTTGCGACGAATGCCAAAAATTTGTACTGCAGTAATCAAGGCTAAAGGAGGATATTTTGACCTGAGCAAAATTTAATTATAAAACGCTTTTTGTCTTTTAGTTATAATAAAATTTCTAATAAAAAAATCATGTCTCCATTTTTTCTTTTTTTTTTGTAATAATTTTCTCTTTTTTAAAGTACAAAACAACTACTTTTGGTGCCAATTTAAAAAATTAACATTAGTAGCAAACAACATATCCTTCCGTCTCAGAATTTCGCAGAAATGGTATCCGCTTGGCAGGGAAATGAACAGTAAATTTTCTGTGAAACTGAGTCGGGAAGATAAGTTGAATTTTTATATTTATTTGTTTTCGGTTTCTATTTAATTTGATTTGTTAATACTGAGCACTTTAATTACAAAGACTGTTTGCCTTAAAAACATTATCTCCCAGGAATACACTGGTCGACCTTTTGGTGTGAAACGCAATCTTTGTTGTTATTATTATAAACATGAATATACAAGTCTACAATTGTTTCCATGTGTATATGTGGTCGGCATATGTATGAAGGTTCAAATAAAGCATTAGCAATAATTTAAGATGTCAACTGTAATCAATAAATCATGCCAAATTAGCAAGAATAGTCGAAGTGAGAAAGAAGCCACTGTTAATTCTTCATGAGCCTCTGCAGCGTTCTTAAAGCAACAACTGTTGATTACAAATTCTATCTTTCATTGTGTATAAGCCAAACACCTTTCGGTGTTGGTCGGCTATTAAACTTTAAACCAATTTAATGTGTCTATATTTCTGAGATGAGATATTCTAACTATTTACATTGTTCGGACTGTTGTCCCCATCTTTATTGTCACATTCACGATGTTTCGGCCGTTGTACGCTCTGGCCTTTTTCAGGTGATATTTGTTGGAATTTAATACTGAGCACTTTAATTACAAAGACTGTTTTTAAGGAACACCGTAAAGCCGTAACACGAGGAGAAATAGAAAAATTAAACATGTTTGACCACATATGGAAAGATAAGGGACATCACCGCCCTCTGTAGGATAAAGTTGAAATAATAGACAGAGAATCACTGGAAAATATGAAAACTTAAGGAATCAACGCATATGCTAGGCTACAAAAATATAATACAATATGGGAACCAGTAATACAGAGAGCTGGAGAAAAACAACAATAACAAATTAGATGAAAAATGGTTACTGAGACATTAGGCTTAGAAGTCCCAAATATTCACTCACAAGGACACATGGCCCAGTAGATAAAAGCGTTTGGTTGGTTGGTTGGTTGGTTGATTGATCCTAAAAAGTGACCTGACCCAAAGAGTTGTGATTTTAATCAGCGGAGAGAAACAAAAACTTGGAAATTTATCAAGGCAAATTAACTGAGATATCCATAGAAATTCAATATTTGTCTTGTTCGTAATTTTAATTATTGAATCATAATTAATTTTCAAAAAGATCTGTTCGAATATAAACATTTAAAAAATGTTTTCAAACAAACGTCCATCTTAAGAAAATGTTTTATTGCGTTCATATTGTGAAAATGTAAAACGTTTGAAACCATTTTCTTGTCGTAATGATGAGTGCAACTAAATATAATCACTATTAGTTTGTATTCTTTGAGCTTTTACACCACAAGTAAAAACCGGTGGCTTTCACTGAGCATCAAGTGGCAATAACTTCGCTCAATAGTTCAAAACTCTGTTCGGTATTTGAGGTTGATTTTAGTCAAGCTATAGTCCGGATAGTTTCATTTTATTTACTTACAGGTTTCATTTCATCTTTCTTGCTTACAAATAAAGAAAATCCACCAAAAGTATAAAACTGCGAATATCCTCAATATACTGGTGGATAAGAAATTAAAATTTATTTCCAAAGATGACATTTCAGCAAAGTATGAATTCAGCGTAATCTTAATTCCATTTAATCACTAATCTTTTTAAAAGAGTCTCTGATGAATAACTCTTTTCCGGCTTCAATATGTCATTTCTATTTTTGAATGAGATTTAAGCATTTCCAGTTTAATCAATATATGCATCGCTTACACAGGAAATATCCAAACAACGATAGATTACAAAACTGTTTCCAATACGGTTAAATCGCGAGTGGATAATTTTATGACCGAGTATATGAGACACGCCGGAATTTTGATATTTCCTTTTTCATTTATTCTGCATTCTACTTCTTTTGCTCTCATTGCATGACACTCTACTCTCTCTCTCTACCTACCTATATATATATATATATATATATATATATATATATATATATATATATATATATATATATATATATATATATATCACTGCCATAAACAGACAAAAATTAGTTTTATTATTACCACTCATGTTAATAAACATGAAAAGCGGGTTAGCTAACCGGATTCGTGCCTTGCTCAATAGAACTAAATCGAGGTAAATAAAGTAAATTATATAAAAAAAAGAACAATGGACAAAGTGTATTGGGGGAAGAGAAAAAAAATATATCTAAATGGTAATTAGTTGGAGGCCTAATACGAAGTTCTTCTGTTTACATAGAGAAGGCTTTAATGATAGAATATAGATGGCCTCCAACACTTTTAGGTGGTAATTAGTGGGACCTGCTAAGGATGGTAAAAGCGTCACCACTAAAACTAACAGCACAATTATGGTTATTTATAAGGTGTTCTGCGATGGAAGACCCGTATGTCCGAGGAAGTGTACTTAAGGTTTCGGATTTTCGCTGGAATTTGTTGTTTTAGTCTAACATCCAGCCTTTGCGTCGCTCTCCTTATGTAGTGCGAACCGCAACTACATTAAGAAGAATAAATTAATGAACTATTATGACGTGGAAGAGAACATCCTTACGCATAGTCGTGAGGACAGGCCTGGCAGAGAAAACAACACGAGTGTTAGCGGAAAAATAACAATGTCGAACTGCGGTAGAAACCTTCTTAGCAAACCTATCACTGATACTAGCTAGTCAAGGAAGGCGTAGGTACGCAGAACATCTTTTTACTATAGCAGGTTTGACTGTTAAATTCAGCTATTTTATTCGTAATAACTGCTTGAACAATGGCTAATGGGTAGGCATTGTTGCAGAGAGTAGAAGTAATAAGCCTGAGTTCATCATTCAACTTGATGTCAGAACAGATCATAAGAGTCCTATGGGTAAGGGTCTTAATTAAATTAATTTTGCGCTTCCTGAGACAAAAAGAATCCCAACGGGTATACAAACCAGTAAACCTCGGTTTACGGTAAACAGAAGTAATAAAACCCGACGCAGATCTACTGACTTCTACATCGAGAAAGGACAGAGACGAATCAACCTCCTTTTCCTGTGTAAATTTCAAGGCCGGATGCATATTGTTAAGAGATGCAAGAAATTGGTCCGCTTTAATCTCGTTATCGAAGAGACAAAAAGTGTCATCGATGTAACGGAAATAAACGTCAGGTTTATCAGATTTTAGTAGTACTCTCTCTTCTTGGAACCCAACAAAGATATTTGCTAAGATGGATCCCAAAGGGGAACCCATCGAAAACCCATCAATCTGCCTATCTACGCCTTCCTTGACGAGATAGTATCAGTGATAGGTTTGCTAAGCAGGTTTCTACCGCAGTTCGACATTGTTACTTTTCCGCTAACACTCGTGTTGTTTTCTCTGCCAGGCCTGTCCTCTCGATTATTCTTCTAAATGTAGTTGCGGTTCGCACTACATAAGAAGAACGACGCAAAGGCTGGATGTTAGACTAAAACAACAAATTCCAGCGAAAATCCGAAACCTTAAGTACACTTCCTCGGACATTTTGACCAATACATACGGGTCTTCCATCGCAGAACACCTTATAAATAACCATAATTGTGCTGTTAGTTTTAGTGGTGACGCTTTTACCATCCTTAGCCGGTCCCACTCTAATTACCACCTAAAAGTGTTGGAGGCCATCTATATTCTATCATTAAAGCCTTCTCTGTGTAAACAGAAGGACTTTGTATTAGGCCTCCAACTAATTACCATTTGAATTTTTTTTCCCCACAATACACTTTGTCCATTGTTCTTTTTTTATATATAATTTACTTTATTTACCTCGATTTAGTTCTGTTAAGCGAGGTACGAAACCGGTTAGCTGGCCAATTTTTCATTTTTACTTTTTATTATCATGAGTGGTAATAATAAAACTAATTGTTGTCTGTTTATGGCAGTGATAAAATTTTGTACCACTAAATATATATTTAAACATATATATATATATATGTGTGTGTGTGTGTGTGTGTGTGTGTGTGCGCGCGTGTGTGTGTGTGTGTTTCTAAATAATTAATGGAATTTATTTATTAATCCGACATATTGTTACTAATTTAAACATTATTTTTAATGAATATTCATATTTTAGTAGAGGCCCCGTCTATTCGAAACAGTATTTTATTTCGTCTGCCGACCTTGAACATCAGAGAAATCTTATCAAAGAAAAATGCGAACTAATAGGATTTCCCGAGTTTCAGGCCGACAGACGAAATAAATTATTGTTTAAAATAAATGGATCGTCTACTCATATATAATAATCAACTAAAAATAACGTTTAAAGTAAAATAGATAATATATCAGATTAATAAATAACAATTCATTGATTCTTTAGAAATTGCTTTGTTTACTTTTCGGATACGAAAATCTACATTTATAACGTTTGAAGAAATCTGAACGCGTAAAGTCTGCTTTAAAGGTGGGTAAAACTGAATGGTCAAAAGCACGTCGGATTAAATAACGTATTTTTTTCTGCAAAGGAGGAAGCAATTTCGAATCTTACCAAAGGACGAATTTTTCTTTCAAATGATTTCTCAAATGTTCAGGATAGTTGAAAGAAAATAATGTTTAAAATAAACAAAGCGTCTACTAAAATATGGGCATCCACTAAAAATAACGTTTGATGTAATAAAAATATGTCGGGTTAATAAATAATAATCCATTCACTCTAATATATATATATATATATATATATATATATATATATATATATATATATATATATATATATATATATATATATATATATGTGTGTGTGTGTTCTTCTACTCTTTCCTTATTCTTTTTGCTTTACCTTTTCTTCATCTTTATATTTCTGAAATTCTTTGCCCTCTTCTTTTTTATATTCTTACTTCTGTTCTTACTCTTCCCTCTTTCTCATCATCTCTTTCATTCATTTTTATCTTTTTCTTTCCCTTCATTTTTTCCGGTTTTTTTTATCTCGTTTTATTCCTTTTTCCTGATTTATCTTCTTGCTTCCATTCTTCCTTTTTTTCCTTCATAATTTTCTCTAATTGTTTCTTAAATCATCGTTCCAGCTTTTCATCTCAGCTGTCAATCTGTTTTACAATGACGTAAGCGTACTTCCGGTACGGATGCTTTCCCATCACAAAACTGACCTGTTACTCTTTTTGATTCATGTTTGCTTCATATAACTTAATTTTTTTTTTTTGTTTAGTCTCAACTTTTTCCTTCGCATTTGAGATCGCTTCGTCACTTTCTTTCGTTAATTATGAATTATTTGATATTTTTTCTTTCCTGACCAAAATGTTGGCTTTCTTTCTCACGCCCTTCTTTTAATTCCGTATTATATTCATTGTCAGTTTTAAATCTTTGAAGTCTTTACTTCCGAACGTATTCAAAATTTATTACAAATTATTTGCTTAAATTTGTATCTACATAAGTTTGTGGGTGTTTACATTACAATATCTTTTCACTTTTCACGCGCTCTTTTTTCAACATCAGAAAGACTGTGAAGATAGTCCAAGCTCAAAAGAATTCTGATACAACCTCTCGTAGATTTGCTTGATGTCTAGAATAGTTGAGTAATTTCTGCCCATCACCAAAAGTCGTTATCTGAGTCCAGATAAAAGACAGATTTCCAACTAGGACTTGGAAGATTAACTTAACACTTTCACTCTGTGCTAGCTGAGTTACACGTTAAAAATGTAACTACATATAAAATTATTGAATTTTTCGAATTGTAATACTGAATAATAAAGTCTCCACAGTGTTTGTTTTATTTTTATATTTTATATTCCTATGTGCGCATACCATCCTGCCTATACGTATGACCACACCTTTTCCAATTATTAGAGAGCCTAACATTCGTTTTCTCATTTTGTAAAGCTTCTTCGATTTTCAGCTAAAGTAATAATATTTTATCCACATTTTTTGTTCGCCCTGTGGATTTTCAGAACTGCCACGTTCGTGACTTGTCAGACTTTTTATTCAGAGTTTAAAACTAGCAAATCCAATATCTTTGCTCGAATAAAGAGGTCTGTTAGGATTTAAATCAAGCAGATCTAGACACGTTGATCCAATCGAGAGGCCTGTTGGGATTTAAAACAACCAGATCCAGTATTTTTTTTTTTGGGGGGATGGAGAGGTCTGGCTGAATTTCTAAATCGCAGAGCATTTTATTTTTGTGTATTTCCCTATAGTTTATGCATAACCTAATCTTTTGCACAATTCCAAGTGTATTGTTGTTCCTACTCTATCGAGTTTTCTATTCTCTTTCAGTCAGATTGCTGCATTCACTTTCCATGTTATTACAAGCCTCATTTCTCTCTTCACAAAGACAATAACCTTTTTTCTGTATTGCATGTATTTTTCACGGGTATAATTAGTTTCGAGGGTTTTTTTTAATCTGCATTAAACGGATATCATGTTTCTCCTTTTCGATATCTTCTGTGGTTTACGTAAGCAATGCATGCTCTGCATAATTTAGATTTTGCCCAGGATAGATAATTTTGTGTAATAAGAATTAATTATTGACATTTTTACCAACCTCTTTGCACTTGTGATAGTTTTTTTAGATCTCCCATTCCTTCATTTCTTATTATAAATTCTGGACAAGCGACATTAATAAAGCAGCTCAAGCAGAGAAGGCCCCTGTTTCCGTACACCACAATCATGCCAGTTCTATGCACAGACACAGTATACGCGAAACAACTGAATGAAAGAAGATTCAGGGGTTAAATTGGAGTGTGCAAGAAATGAAGTAAGCAAAAAGCAGTGGAGTTAGCTGCTTTTTTTTGTTCTCAGATTTCTCTCGTGACCATTAACAATGATCATGGACTGCATGCCTCGGTTTCAAAATCACCCTTTACCACTATTCGCAATAGTTTCTAATTGTTTTTGTGTTAAATTACCCTATAATAGTTTTATTTCACATTTTTGTGTTCCTCTCTGTTTGTTGTTCTTAGTCGCTTTGCTGCTTCCAGCAAATGTCAAAATCTTTCTTCTTTGTTCTGCATATTTTGTAAGTTGTTTCAAAGCCGAATTTTTCTTCTTTACTTAGAATCTGGTTAGTAAAGCTTTACACATTTTCAGTAATTACCTGTTGTGCCGATCTATCAGTTTCAACTCCTTTGATCAGCTTAGGTCCTGAGTATTTCACTATACAAATACTGGCCAATATTAAATTTATTCTATTTAATCTCTGAAACCTTCTTATGTTCTTGATATACTATTTCCTTACCTTTCTTTTCATTTCTTCTTGTGTTATGGAATAGCATTCAAATCTTGGAAATACTTGTAGTGGACATTTGTCTTTTATAGCCTAACTGAATTATTATCTGGCAATTCAGTTCCATCTGTTGACACGAATTTTCCTTTTATACGTCACTAACGCTGAACGCTTTTTATCAACCAAATTCCATCCCTGTCTTCACATAAAAATATTTGCTTTTTTGTGGTGCGTGGTATTTGAAGCAGAATAGACACATTTAAGTTACGCAAATATTACAAATACAATAAGTACTTACAATTAGTATTTCGTACTATAGCAAATATTATCATAATTTCCTCTTCCCTCCCAATACTACAAAACCTTTTTTCTCTCTCTCTTTCTCTCTCTAGTTTCTAATTATTATCGCAATCCTTATTTATTTCCCACTTTTAATTTTACTGCTACTGTTATTACTACAATAATTTGTATTTCATTTATATCCCGCTGCCTTAATGTTCTATAAGCTTTTTTCTCCGGTTAATCTACCGATGTAACCATAGCCACAGTTTGTTTTAAGTGTCTTATGCACTAAGAATAAAATGGCGAGGGAAAAATGAAGGAAATGAGATATTTGAAAATCCAAGAGAGATTTGACAGTACTGTTCACACCGTCGTAGTGTATTGGGATCAGCAAGAACACTGAGGAAGCTGCTGCAGGTTTTAGAGAATGTGTTGTCATTTACTTCTCGGCGACAACTTCTGACCATTACAATTTCAACACGCAAATAATAATAATAATTAGTAGTAGTAGTAGTAGTAGTAGTAGTAGTAGTAGTAGTAGTAGTAGTAGTAGTAGTAGTAGTTGCAGTAGTAGTAGTATATGAAGTAAAGCAATGTAATATTCATAAAAAATAAGAATGATAAAATATAAGAGCGGAAAGTAAGTAGAAAATAAAGAATGATGAGAAACAAATATTTTCCTCTTGTAGCTCTCAGTATTGAACGCCTTCACCGTAAAACAACGGAATCACTCATCCTTTGATGTCTGGCCCGCAAAAACTTTTTCACTCTTCGTCTGTTCTGATGATTTCGAACTAATTAGGTGGCCATGTGGTGGGCCATAGTTAAAAATCAAATAGTTTCTTCATAATTCTTCTTGGGATTTCATGCAACATTTTTAGCGTTTTTGCTTAAGTCTCGAATTAAAATACAGGAAAGACATCAGAAGTTCATCAGTGAATAAAAAATCTTAAACCTCTGATGCATAGATATCATAAATTTTACTTGAGTTTAATTAACTTTTACATGTATATGGACTATAATTCCGAATGTATTTTTACGATATATCACATTTTAAACAAAGATCCGATAGTGTAAACTTTTCAAACAGATCCTTATAACTTTTAATCTTATATCGAAGATTTTAATTCAGATATCTTATGGGACACCAAATCCTATATAATAGTCATTGATTCCTTCCATTTTAAATACAAGTTACACACATTTTGGCATCCCTGAATAAGGCTGCGAAGAAGGTGACAGGAAACCATTTCATGATCTTTCCTAAGGCGTTATGACAGTTCACACAATAAAGAAAAGGAATCAGGAATCCTGAAGAACACGACATTTTTTAAATCCTTTATAGTATCAGTTTCTCTGGTGGGAAAGGTGATACAGGTTCGATTCCTGTCAGGAGGCAAAGTTGTTCCTTTGTAGGGCATCTCGATCTCGGCCGGTTCTTATTAATTTAACTGTTTAAAAAAATAATACAACAGAAATGTCTACTCAAGCACGTGTACCCACTAAAAATAACGTTTATATTGACAAGAGATAATGTCGGATTATAGACGTTCTCTCTCTTATTGCAATTATAATCATCAACTATATTTTCTTCTTCCTCCTGATTCTATTATTATGTTTATAATTATAAATTCTATTATTTTCATGGATTTCTTTCAAAGAAAGTCTGGAAAAATTCATTAATATAGTTTTTCGCGTATGTCTTTATAGATACGCATACAGATTGACTCTAGGTTCAGAAGTTAATGGGAATTCCAAGAACCAATTATCACTCATTCTCACCCTCTCTCTCTCTCTCTCTCTCTCTCTATCATCTATTTCTTCTGTTTGTTTTTCTTTTCTATTTTTGTAAGATTTTTTAAGACAAAGATACTCTTTAAAAACGTGCATATTTTTCTCTTCTTATTCTTCTATATTTAGGTTTTCTATTTCTAAATTGCAAAGATGCACCTAAGGATTTTCGAATGACTTATTAGTATTAAGTAATATTTGCCATGAATATTAATATACCTGTGAATCAAAAGAAGTGACCAAAAGTCAATTCAGTACTTAAATTATTAACAATTTTTCGATGAAGGGTTTCTTTGCGGTATTTCTTGAAAGGAGACACTTTAAGAATTGATATCCGATTATAAAGAAGTAAATATCGACTCAGTGGGAGTACTGTCTCTACTTTGCTTCTTTTCTCTTTCTTAATACTTTATACGTTGTTGTTTTTTTCTTGTGCTTGTTTCACGTAATCCATTTCATTCTCTACTTCTTTCGTTTACTGTCTATAACAACTATCCACCCACACGTTTCTGCCAATCAAGATTTGCTTTACTGAAGTGTGTCTGTATGTACTTTCGACGAGGTTTGTGTCCACCCCAGAAATTCTTAAAATTACACTTCGATAAGGAGTTTGTTTTATCAGCATTGGCCTGATGAAGATTGTACCCATTAATTCTGTGATGCTATATGTAAATATCCGAAGGAAATGCATGGACCCTGTTCCTACTGAATGCACGGTTTCTTATAGGCATAGACTCTTATATAATGTTCTTGTTCTTTGTATATCATTGCATTAGGAAGACAAAAATCAACATGTTAATCTCTTTACTACATACAATAATGCATGCAACTAGTGACTCTATCTGTTGGTTATTGCTGAAGAATAAATGACTGCAAGTCTCTTCTAATTTTTCAACACACTTGTTCGTTTTCTTGCCAAATTCAGAAGTGCTTTGATTTAAACGGTCTCTTTGTAATTCTTCCCAATTTTCTCAAGATTCTTTGGAATCGCACCAAGTGCTTAATTCTCATTTTCTTCAAGATTCATATTCCTCTAGAAAGGTTTTAATATTTATTTCCTTGTTCCTTTTCACGTTCCTCCTTTGATCTATATTCGCAAAATATTCCTTACTCAAATTACGCCTTTTCATCTATCTCACATTTCCTCTCTTATCACTCGTATAAATTTAATTTTCACCTTTAAGAATATTCTAAACACAGAAAAAGCAGCATAAAAAGTGGAAATTAAATAATATTTGTGACAATGGAAACGATAGAACTTTTATTGTTGGCCACAAGTTCTAACGGGATAGAAGGATTTCCCTATAATTAAAACTTTCAAAGGTCAGTTATTTAACGTGGGGAACCCCAGCGCGAACACTCGGACATTGGTTAAAATTTATCTAGCCCCGATTAAAGAACACATTGAAAAAATCCCTGGAAATCCCAGCTTAAGAGAAATACAAAAAATTGTCTTGATAACTGCAGACCACACACTAAGAAGAACTTTGTCCATGTAACGCTAGTGATGTTACGGGAGTAATAAAACAAATCATGAAATGTAGCCATAACAACACACCACTACTTGCCTTAGGTTTTCTCACAAACTTGGTAGGTTGTGTGACCACAGGAGAAATCGAAATATAATAATAATAATAATAATAATAATAATAATAATAATAATAATAATAATAATAATAATAATAATAATAATAATAGTAAGAAGAAGAAGAAGAAGAAGAAGAAGAAGAAGAAGAAGAAGAAGAATTTCGGTGGATTTAATATATTATATATTAATAATAATGCTATATACTGTAGTCCTTGTATACTTTTTGAATTAACTGATAAGGCATTGCTCTTGTTTAAGTGTATTCATAAAAGAAAAGGAAAGAGTCCTTTATACAACAGCTTTGTTATTTCTAAGCACCACTGAGAAAACGAAGTTCACAAGATCTTAAGATACAATGAAACTACAAGAAGGTTCAAACCAGAACAGATGTCACCAAGGGATCAATGTCTTCTTATAACGATTCAAAGTTTATAGTGCCTCATTTTCTTTGTCAATATCTATTAACTGTTTTATAGTGTAGACACAAAATTCGAGATCTACTTCCAAATCAACGAATGGTTAAGATCATTGAAAAAAATAACTACTAATAATTTGTCTACAAAATGAAACTTTTTTCAATTCATTGTACAAAAAATGCGGGTACGTATATGTTTGAATAGTACTCTTGTTGTGTCAGTCTACACGCACGCACGCACTCACACGCATATATATATATATATATATATATATATATATATATATATATATATATATATATGTATGTGTGTGTGTGTGTGTGTATATATATATATATATATATATATATATATATATATATATATATATATATATAGCTCTGTTTCATATACATTGAGCACTGTATTTATAACACCTGAGGAATAAATATATTTACGTATTATGTGTGTATGTATATTTTTCATTGTACCCATTCTTTTACACATACACACACGCGCGCGCACACACACACACACAAATATATATATATATATATATATATATATATATATATATATATATATATATATATATACATACGAGAAAGAGAGAAAGATCTTTGTATGTATGTATATTATCAAATTTGCGCTTCGTATTGTAATCTCGAATAGCTAATGAGCAAATGTGTCTGTGATTTTATTAACCATCTCGTTTTCAAACTACTTTTTATTTGATATATGAATGTGTATATAAAACCAGGAAGCACATTTTTATAACCTCGAGATGTTTCTGAAAGGCAATATATTCATTCATCCGTAATTTTAATACAATTTCAGTTATAGATATAAATTTCATAGCGAAGGCGTCCGGTCTGTCACGGACGGTTTCTGTGTTATGGTGGTGATCAGAAGCTCTCAATGTATTCCATTTTCTATGTAATCACTTTGGACACATTTAGAATTTATTTGTTTACTCATTTTTATAGAGGTAGAAATCCTATCACATATCATGGCACACCTCTCAGTGAAAATATTTATTTGAAATTACAACAATATAACTTATCTCAAAGCTAAAATAATTATGTTTGGTGCCGCAGGTCTGTGCTCAAAACGAGTTAAAATTCGGAGATATCGTGTGTTAAGTTTTAATTTTTAAGTAGGCGGGCTATCATTATTAACACAATTTCCCTACTCCTGAACTTTCCTATTTTGCATTATGATTATATCGTAGTAAGTTAAGCTTCCTATCGTGCGATGATTAAAATCAGTTGGTATCCGTATTTCTTAATTGAAATATGCAAGTAAAGACGATATGAGGATAGAAATATTTTCGAAACACTTTTAATGCCTCACCGGAGTAACAACGAACATTCAGTCTCTAGTGTTTTATTTCAGACAGCCCCTAACCACTTCATAAGGGTGTACGGCTGATGATAAGCAAAAGGTTTTCTGATTACGTCCCCTCAAAATATATAGATAAGTACTTATATATTATTATATTATATATTATATCGTATTAATATAAGTATTTATATATTATATTATATATTAAGTCGAATTAATATAAGTACTTATATATTATAAATATTATATATTATATCATATTAATATAAATACTTATATATTATTATATTATATATTATATCATATTAATATAAATACTTATATATTATTATATTATATATTATATTGTATTAATATATCTACTTATATATTATTATTAAAAACAAGGAAATATGCGTCTCTATTTCTGAGACATGGCCCAGTGGATAAATGCGTTGGTTGGATCCAGTGACTTGACCCAAAGAGTTGTGAGTTCAATACCGGGCTTCTGCAAGTGGTGAACATAAACTTGAGGAGTTGAGTTCAAGGGAAATAAGTGAGACATCCGGAAGAGGCACGGCAAGTGTAACTAGAACAATCTAGCATGCATGCATGCATTTATATACGATGGATAATCCTTGTGGAGCAAAGGAATAGAAAAGCCGATTTTGAATTCCTGTCAAGTTCGTTACATTCATTCAAGCGCAAATATCTTGGGAAAAGTAATATTCCAATTCTTCTTCACCCCAGAGAATAGCAGGACAAGCGTTGCAACTAATGGTTAAATAGCCTTCCACAATTCGCCAAGCATGGTGAGTGCTACTACATCGGTGAAGACAGGGCCAACAGGGGAGATGTTCGTCTATGAGTGAGAAGACGCTAGATTTGAATTTGGATTTGAATCCAAAATTAATACCTTCTGTTTATTTCCATTGAAACTACTACATATACAAGAATCACAATAACATAAAAAAGATAAAGCAGGAGTTTAGCTTCCAAACACTATTCTTCAGCATCGTCGCCACAACTAGCTCTACAGTATCACCAACGATTAGCAAGTGCTCTTCATTTCATTAGTTGACAGCTATACAGGACCACCCTTAATGTGGTTTGTTGCATATATCGCTGTTGTGACAAATTAAACACGTTAGCCACCACTTAACTGTGAACACATCCACCGTTTAGTCTCCGTAAATTTTCCGTAATCGTTGATGTATATCAATGTGCGCAATTCCTTCCGTCGGGAAGAATTCAGTGAAACAACTCTACTCTTTACGCAGTTTCATATCGGATGCCATTTTCCTTCTATCTGAACCAAGGTAGAAAAAAAATTATGGGTTATTAGCGAAAAGGTTCAGCCTCTACTTTTGACATTACACTTTCAATATACACTTTGTTTTAAGCCTACTGTCAATGTACTTTTTATTTTGCCTCTACTTTTGCTAAATGTTTTTCAACCGTACGTCGCTTTATTTCATTTTTATGGTCTTTCTTTAATGTTCCCACCTACCCTAAATAAATTTATTCTTGGACATACTCTAGTTCATTATTCTCTATTCTTATAATCTTTTTCGAAACATTACAATTGAGCAGTACCTATGTTGTTTTCATTTATTTATTCCTGCATATTTAAGTTTTCATAAGACTTTACCTATCCATAATGTGATCAGCCATACTTTCTGAATACTTTTCGAAGGGGCGGAAGACCTCTACAGTCGACTCGGATGACTAGAACCTCTAACAGAAAATATACAACTTCGGACATTACGATCATCTTTCCACTTCAGTGGGTCACGATGCAGGAACCCTAGATTTAAAACGTAGAGTCGCTAATATGCACGCCGTACCCGCCTTTCAAAATGAACTAGCTCATGCCCTAGAGCTTTCCACGTGTTGCCTGCAGCCAATGTAGAATGGTTCAGAATATAAACCCAATATAACAAGGCCCATGATAGCGTCTCATCATAGTTTCTCCGCAATAGAGTTTCCGTTCAAGCATGCCCATTAAGTTTTCCCTCTGACTAGCTTGTAAGTTAACAAGACTGCACAACCGGATCTCGATATATTCAAAATGGTTGGATACTTTACTTTATATCCTTTAGATGCACACATAAATTGTATAGAAATCTGCAGCACAAAACTATTTTCTTTCTGTTTTTCAGAAGAGTCATTTCACTATCTCTCTCTCTCATCCTCCCTCCCTCTACCTTATAGTAGGTACATCTCTGTTATTTTAAACAGTGAAATTAACATCAACTGTTTTAAAGGTAGTGAGGTCCGAGTAAAGAATGTAATAAATAAATAGCAGAGAAGTAGTACGGGCATTCACCACCTCAGAAACTGAGAATAAACAGGAGATGAAGAGAGAAAGAACACTCTTTCTTCATTTCCCTTTCGCTCTTTCTCTCTCTATCTATCTGTCTCTCTGTCTATCGATTTCTATTTCGAGAGACTCGGTTTCAAATATTGTCACAGTCTGGCACCGTTGGAAAGTACATAAAAAACATGAAACTGATGAACAGAACAGTACACCCGCAGCTGAGAAACACTTTCCATAGCACAACGCTTCCACCTGCACACTCCCAGTGAACGCCAGGTATCCACAAGTTGTTTTGCGATCCAGATAGATTCTTGAAGATAGTTTTGAATAGGCCAAGCACAAAAGAGACAACTTGAGCTACTTCTTCGTCTATTTCTCCGATTAGACCTGCCTTTGTGTTTTCGCCTGATCCACCTCCACTATATTCTTATACCAAGGTACCACAACGTCCATCAGTGTCCATTCATGGCTGATCTTGGTCATATCTCAGATGAGCCTCACTTACTCATTCTAAGCTTCATGGTACCACTTTTCTGTTATTTATTTTCTTTTCTTTAGTAGGACATCACCATCACTAAATCAGTTAATATTAAGTTCAGTGTTAACAGTTACCTACTACATATAAGTTATCTACTACATATACCGTGTATATATATATATATATATATATATATATATATATATATATATATGCGTGTGTGTGTGTGTGAGTGTGTGGGTGTGTAAAACCATTCAGGAAGAGTATATCTATTTAAGGACAATATGAATAAAAACAAAAGAAAAACTTATCTTAGCCGACGCATTTCGTCCTCTGAGGGACTTTTTCAAGTCAAATGCAAGGATTTTATTTTGTAACAAGTATTTATATACAAGATCAAAATGTTATTGGTCTTGCAAAATTTTAAAATTTAAGCCACGCATATAAAAAAAATCTAGAGATCTTTTAAATAAATTAAAAAAACATAGACATCAAAAAAATATTTGACAAGGTTATATATAAAATCTTTTTACACAAATGTTCCTGTAAAGAAATATCTAAATTTACTAAAAACACACTTAAATAAAACAAAAATGAACTTACCTATTCCTACAATGACTTGTCTATTTTTGAAATTTCTGAAAAGTTGTCCTTTCAAAGACATTTTACCACAAAAGTCTTCTCATTTAAGATATATAAATGATTCTCTATTAATATATCCACAAAATATAATATTACCCGATCTTACCAATTCGCTTAATAACGTCGAACCCATAATAGACTTTACTTTTGAATCTGAGTCTAACAACACTTTACCCTTCCTAGATAGCAATGCTGCATAGAAATAATAACGAACTTCTTGAAAATCTACCAACAAGAATGAACCTATCAATTTTTATCCCACCATTGTAACAAGATCAAATTTGGAATAATTATAGGATTCTATTTAAGACCACTAACAATCTGCAGCCCCCCAAAAGAAATATACATAGATATCACTTTCGAAAAGCTCCAATGTCCTTATTATTTCATCCAAAATGCTATGAGAAAGACATACAAAATATACGACCGCAAATGTTAACATTATTAACAACAACGACAATGACAATAAACTAGATAAAAATGGTCACATAATACTAACTACTAAATCTATAGCATTCACTATACAAAACCATTTATCCAATCTAAACAACATCAAAATAATTACAACTACATCCAAAACTATTATGGATATGAACAGAACCAAAAATAACCATAACAATAATAATTCTGAAGCAGGTGTATATAAAATGAATTGCCAGAACTGCTTCTCACAATACATTAGGGAAAATTGCAGAAATTTAAATACATGTATCTATGAACACAAAAACATCTTATACAAAGCAATTTATCAAATGCATTACATATACATAGAAATAAATGCAACCACTTTGATCTAAAGAATGGCACTCTTATTAAAAGAGAAAGTAACTTACTTTGACGGAAAATTCTCGAGATATTCTCGCTATCGAATCTTATCAAAATATAAATCTGCGCCCTCAATTTTTTCAAATTTCCTGAAAGAATTACTACTTCCCCAATGCAACAGACGTGAATATAAAATTTTAAAAGAAAACGGTTAAATGTATAACCTAATGTTATTCTAAATATATAACATAAATTAATTCCAAACAAAATAATTTAATTACTAATTTGCATTAAAAAATTAAAGAACATTTCGTTTATTAGACATTGAATTGTGTCAATTGACGTCTTTCGTATCTTGCCTAGACTTTTTGATTAACATGATGAATATTTATGAACGTTATTAACTTTAAAAAATTAATTCGTAAAACCAATAACATGCTTTTGTATACAAATAATTGTTGCAAAATAAAATCCTTGCACTTGCAGACCCTCAGAGGACGAAACATGTCGTTTTCCTTTTGTCTTTATTCATATATATATATATATATATATATATATATATATATATATATATATATATATATATATATATATATATATATATATATATATATATATATATATATATATAATTCAACTTATGGTTGGTAAATTTTCTAGCTTTTATCGGGCAAATGACTCATGCAGTGATGTTTGTTACATGTGTTTTGATTTACCAGAAATACTTGAAAAGAAACTGCTTCAGTTTTAGTTTCCCAATCCGTCCACTAAAGAAGAGAATATCCGAATCTCGTTTCGTGATATATCCCACGCTTTTTTATTCTGTTTGTTTTACATTATTCTGGAACATATTCTCTTAGGCGGCAAGTTGTGATAACACGTCATCAGGTCAATCTATGACATTTCTTGTCCGCTTTCGCATTAGTTATTTGTTTACATATTAAGGTTTAAAATATGAAGAAAAATTCCTACTCATATCCAATTTTTCGTTCCCTCTGTATATGTCAAACGCTTATGATAATAGTAAGTAAATGACACTAACAGTTTCTGCTAGGAGGGGTAACAACAAATATAACTTGTCACAACAAACAGCAATTAAAATGGAAATTACAAACATAATTTTTTGTGCGCCAATTCCTATTCAGTCAATATATCGTGCTAAGTAAACTAGTTCGTATATTGTACATTACATTATATATAAAGAGAGAAAGAAACAGACAGGGAGAAATTTAAAATATAATTATAAATGTAGTTTTATGACACATCGACTCTTGTATATTGGCCATTGAATGCAAAAGAAAATGTCTTTCATAGATTTTAAGATCATATGCAAGATTCCGATTATCTTTGCCGTCGAATTTTATCATTATTTAATGTTTTCCAATCTTACAAAAGTTTTCTTCTGTTTATGTTAGTTAATTTTCAACTTTCAAAATTTAAGAAAATTTCTTTCTTTTTTTTCTATATGTCTAAATTCTTTTAAAATATTAACGCTTTTTAATATGTTTAGTTACTCCCGGGGTAACATGAGGTACCTATCAAGCCTCATCCCAAAGCTGAGTTTCTTGTTTTGTTTGTTGTTGTTTTTGCCTATTCCATCTGTAGCCTCTAAGACACATCTCTCGTTCAGTTCAGGTAGTATATTCACTTGACTCTGTCAGAATAAACTAAGCTTCATGAGTATATATTATGATTTTCATTTACACAAGATGAAAAAAATGAAATCCGAAACATTGTAGCCAACTGTTCTTAATTTAAAGCAAAAAGAATTCGCTAATCTCAAGTTTGTCTCTAGTTATGTTTCTAATAATTGATGAGAGACATTTACACCCAGTCGGGAAAAAACGGAAAATGCAACTAATGTCTTTTGATTCCATCAAAATTTGACGGGAGATCATAAAAGGCAACGCTTTGTGGTCAGTGTTCGGAGGCGAAATAGATATTGGGCATTCTTCAAAATTTAGCAATATTTGTATGCTAGTTGCAAATAACAGAGACAAATTCTTTACTACTGATATCACCTCTCAAGAATAGAAAATACTACATTGACTTCAAATCGTAACACCGAATCATCGTAAGCGTTTGGATTTCACTTGCTTGAATATTCTAGCAACTGAAACCCAAAGGCAGCAGAGATACAATGAAAAACGAAGCATTGCACAGAAATGCTACTTTCTTTCATTGAATGTATAAATTAGTGAAAAAAATACTATTCGAAGTTTTACTTTAAGATTTTAAATCATGAAGTTTAATTTTTTATATCACTTTTATAATGTTAGAAAATAATGACTAGTTTCTATTCAAGGTTTCAACAGTTCGGATTTGCCTTCAGCGGACTATATATTTATTAATTATATTTTTCTTCCTTTATGTCCTACATTCCTTCAGGATGGATGAGATCCTGGCTCTTTACTGGTGCCTCTTCCTATGCAGCGTTTCACATTTTACCATTCCTCTTCCTCACCATTCTGTCAGCTATTCACACAAAACCATTAGTTAGGCTACTTATTATTTCATTCTGTCCCACCTTCATATTCTCCTGTGCATGTTAAATTCTCCAAACCTTTTTTCTCATGTGTCTTTGAAATTTCAACTGCCTCTTTCTGATTTTAAGCATAACTGTCCTTTTACCTCCAATTTTCTTTCAAACTTCTCCATTACATGCTCAGTCCTTGGTATTCTCTAGTTTCGTCTGTAGAACCACGTTTCTCTCGCTTTAAGTCTCTTTCTTCTGTAAAGAATTGTGTCCAGCATCCATGGCCATACAAAGGATAGATATGGCATAGCTATCTGTCACTCCTTTCTTGTTTTTAACGAAATTTCTCTTTCTCTTGATAATTTGCTTAGTTTCTGGAAGGCATCTTTTACTATTCAGATGCACACTTCTTAATTTATACTTATCGGTAAAAACTAGGCATAAATTCAAATTTAATCCAAGAGCAGTATCAAAAATATAAAACGTTACACCCCGTAAGCAGTTTATTAATATTTTTTTAAATACTTGGCTTTGAACTCATTTTCACCGATCTAACAAACTATTTTTAGAAGCAAAATTCTTAGGTTACCGCCCCTCTGGCTGTACACACTTCCATCAGCCGTTCTCGTGGGGCTAAGTATCGCTCGTGTGTTCTTTCTTCATCGTTGCTGTTATCTTCCTCTAAGGCCCCAGAGTGGATCACGGTAATGCTATGTTACAGAATCCTATCAGAAAATAACAAAAGTTGACAAAACAATTGTATGCAAGCAGTGTATGTGATTTCGGCTGTGTGCCAAATATGTGTGTAGGCTTATAAATAAAAAGCATGTGAAGTAAAAGCAAGTTGGGTCGAATCCCAACGGCGAAATCAACCAATCGTATACCTGTTAATTTTGCAATAGGTAAATCTGAAAGAATTCATTTCTCAAAATAACTTCCCTACCTTGAAATAATAAAAAAAAAGTTCCTAAAATATAGCATCAAAGAAGAAAAGATAAACCTTTGCCAGGACAACAAAAAGAATTGAATCCAAAATAAGTCTGTTGCTTAACCTTTATATAAAAATATCAGTTTCATTGATGCAACAAGACGTGAAAAAAGGTTCAACGAAAGAAACATTTCGGTCTTCGTGGGAATCTCTTGAAAAATGTCAAAAATAGAATGTAAGAAATGATGATTGCCATTACCCAGATATCTCATAAACATTCATACATAAAAACTAAAAGAGGGAACTAATGATAAAATTAACAACTGACATTTTATGCTGGTCATTATTTTATATTTTAGAATCATTTTTTGCTTTATTTTATGTGCATTTTTTCTTTTCACAATTATACTCGCAAGCTTTAATTCGTTCAATTTGATTTTGGATCCATTTAATATAATAATAATAATAATAATGACTGTGTTTCGCCAAAAGAAAAACTCTCGCCCAGTGTATTTCTAGAAGACAGCGCCTTTTAAGTCAAGCACTCTTTCTGGGCAAAGTCCTCAATATTAAGAAGCAGAGCATTAATAATAAGCAAATAAAATACAACAAAGTTTGAACATTTTAATTTTTTCTTTACTATACTTTTAATTAACGCACGCGCGCGCGTGCGCACACACACACACACACGTACACACATATGGTGCGATGCATAAATTGTCGTTTAAATTACGCAAAAATGAAAGTAACACTGACATCTAATTTTAACAGATATTTAAAATTACATAAAAATATCTTCATATACTAAAGAGGAAATTTATTTAATAAAATCGCCATTGGCTTCAACCACGACCTCCAGACAACTTCGGAATCTCCTGCCTCTCTTCTGGACAGTCTCTTTGTTTAAGTTGGTGGATGTTGTCATAATGCTTGACTTCAGTTTATCTTTGGTGTCACAAGGAGTATTGTTGGTCTCTCGCTCAACTGCGCCCAACACACATAATAATCAAAGGTTTTGCAGACTAGAGAGTTAGGTGGCCAGATTTAAGGGGTGATGTAATTGCAGAAATTGTCTGACAGCCATGACTGAGTTCTGCTTGTGTGGCATGGTGCAGGGCCCTGTTGCCAAACATAGCGTTTTCCAGCAGCCACCCTCTTGATCTAGGGCAGCGCTATCTCCTCAGAGAACTTGATGTAGGCCTCTGTGTTGAGTCTGAGGTCCTTAACAACAAATTCGTGAGTTTTTTCTTATAAGAACGATCAAAGTGAGTTTTCCAAGCTGCCGTACCTTCGTATTCACCATTAGCCTCATCCAACTCTTTCCGAATTCTCTGCACTGTCCTCAGATTGATACCCAAATACTCCTAAATTTTCGTATTGGAGATTCTGGCGCGAATGATGTTTCCAAATTTCTGACGGAGTGAATTGCGTCACGGTGCTCTTTTTTTCACAGACGGTGCCCAACTAACGCAGTCGACAAAATAAAAAACAAACAACGCACATGTGCGAAATTGAAATATATAAAATGACGACAAATTACCCATTGCACCCTGTATAATATTTAAATTTTTAGTGTTTATATGTGAATTTCGATTGTAATATAGTTACAAGTTTACAAAGCAGGCTTTTTCGTTATTTTTCACAATATTACAAAATGCATTAAGTAGTCACAAAAATGATTTTATACATGATGTCTCCTAACAGAAAAGAAATAAAAAAAATTGTAAATAAAGTCAGACGAAAAAATCTCTTGATCTAAAAATCTGATAACTTACAGCTTTGAAAACTAATAAGTTTTATAGTTTCAAATTTAACCCAAAGCGACATAAAACTCAGTCACTCGGGTGATATATAAGAACATCCAACTTATCTAACACAGTATTTTCATAGGAGAGCTTTTCGACCGTAACGACTGATATTATCACACAATGAAACTGAATTCTTCTTTTTCACAATTCACTGACGAGTACTGGTGGCTTGACTAAGGGAATTGAGATGATTTGAAGTGCTCAGTGAATGAGGTTCTTTTACATACCTTGTTTTATTAGACTAATTTTGAAAAAAATATCACGCTACATTCACATAAAAATTTTCTATTTTTTATCTTGTCTTCAGATTGCTGTTGTTCTCATTCTCTTTCCTTCTTTCTCAACTTCTCTCTCCTTCTCTTTATTTTTATCTTCTTTTCATTTTCTCTATTTTTCTTCCTTTTTCACTCCTTTCAGCTGATATACAAAATATGATTTTTGAACTAGGAAATTGCTTAGGGTATATCTCTTTTTTCCAACAGGCATTTAGTAAATTACTTAATAAAATATAATTATTTTGATACATTCACAGGAAAATAAAAATTTGGTGGTTATAATGATGACCCAATTTCGCATTAAATGGCTTTCATTTCAGACATTCTTATAAGTCTATCTTATGAGAATATGTCTCTATCTGAGTGTGAGTATGGGGCTTGGATAGGTGATGATTTAGCCTCTATATGATCCATATAATTAAGAGAGGGAAAATAAGAGAACGGTCAAACTGAGATAAAAAAAACTAACAGACAGTAAAGAAAAAACTAAAACTGAGGGAGAAGCATAAAGAGATAGAAAGAGAGATTTGAAGAGATATATGCAAATAGACCGTAATGCATAGCTATATTACCTATACATACATATATATATATATATATAGAGAGAGAGAGAGAGAGAGAGAGAGAGAGGGAGAGAGAGAGAGAGAGAGAGAGAGAGAGAGATAGATAGATAGATAGATAGATGTACTCGGAAACTTTGGAAGAATTCCTTAATGAAAATTTTCAAATTCCTCAACAAAAAAGTTATCGCCTTGATATGTGAAGAGGTACATCTATAAATTAAGAAATAAATTCTCAGACTTTATGTGAACACGCACACTAACCATAAACAACAAAGCAATTCATTTTGTCATAAATAAAGAAAGGCGTTTATAATTAATGCTTGTATAAAGGTCTAAGTTACTTCGTTTCATACAAAAGAACTCTTATACCCAATATAGCTATTAACAAGCTTAACTAGGAAAAAAGATAAACACTACTAATATTAATACTACTAAAAATAATAATAGAATGTGTGAAGATAGAATTAAAACTGCCTATCATATAATAAGTGATTGCTAGCGCATGAGGATAAAATTCACACAACTGGATGGAGAAAGCGATCTGTACTTACAAACTAGAAGCAATCGTAGAGGGTATAAAATACTAAGCAGCTTTGAATTTCAAACAGATAACTCTATCCAGACCAGAATACCGGATCTCGATGATGTTTACAAGAAGAGAATTTGTAAACTTACAGATGTGGCTGATCCAGTAGATCACAAAGTGACGTTTAAAAAAAGAGTAAGAAGCTAGAAGAATATCTACACCTTATCAAAGAACTAAAATAAATGCCCTACATGAAGGTAATGATTGTAGCCATCATTATTGGTGTGCTTCAAACAGTTCTTAAGAGACTCACAGACCAGTGAAAGCCATTAGTTACTACATGTGTGGAAATGTAAAGAATACGATAATAATAATAATAATAATAATAATAATAATAATAATAATAATAATATGTTAATGCTTGGGAGGAAAAAGCTTTGCACGGAGCATTTGAACAAGAAATTCACGACACAAGGTGGCAGGTCCGGAATCAAGGCGTTGGCTTAGGAAGAGGTTCTTAAAAAACACGAAATGGATGTTCTGTGCAGGCTATTTCCAGGAATCTTTCTGCCACTGAAGACGTCCTGACATCATTGGGAGTACACAGGTGGCAGTACTGCTTGGAACAGCTGATGAAAGTGTTGTGTCGCTAAGCTATGGATAGAAGCTGAGATATGATCACCATCGTCGGCTCGAAACATCTTAGAGTCGGAACTTAGCAAATCAGATAATAATAATAGCAATACGCGACATAGGTGTCATTGAGAGATGTTTGTAAAGAGAAAAGGGTTAAGATGACATCAATACGGATTATTGTGTTCAGTTGGCAATAATTGAACTGGAAAATATTCACAATAGAAACGAAACAGTCGTTCAAAAGATTAAAGCAAATGACAACAAAGAAAGAAATAGTGACGAACTCAAGAAGAAAAAAACAACTGATAAAAAAGGCACAGATACTCAAGTAAAGAATAACGCGGACGAAAGGACATGGATACGATTACACAGAAGACACATCTGTAAAAGAAACGAAATCTATTGTCTGAACAGACTAAAAAACAATTATGTTAAAAAAAATTAAACTACAGATAATTAATAAATGTTTTGTGAAGAAAACAAAGCAAGTCTTTCAATGACATCGTAATTGAATGGAAGCAGTCGGCTCAAAGGAAATACAAAATAGGAAATGGAAAAGATGCAAAAAACTTTGGTTTTCCTGTGCAAAAAAAAAATACAATTAGTAAAAACCACAGACTGTCCCGGATAGTGGAAAAGTAAAATGCTCTGGGGTTTTCAGATCTAGACAGACATCTACAACCAAACAAGAAGACAAGAACCTTTTTCTTATTCATTTTACACCATGCAAGGCAATAACGTGTACTAAGTGAAAAAGAATATGAAAAAAAGATCGATAATATTGCAGATTCTTCTTTAGATTTTATCAGAATCTATATATACATAGCAGAAGTACCAGAAGACCGACGATTCATGGACGAATGGTCGACTTATAAAGGTATAAGATAGATTCTGGCGAGAAAAAAATGTCTAATACGACACAGTGAACCAACCTTCCTAGCAGCAAACCTAGCAACTGATTCAATATAATCTTTCCACTTCATGTCAGTGAAAAACGTTAGCTCAAGAAGGCGCAATTAAGCACTCTCCTAGATATTAGCATCAGCCATGCTAATGGAAGGCAAAAAAGGTTCTCTGAGACGATTAAGAGTTCAAGGGTTACGCCCTGAGGGAAAACCGCATTAATACCAAAAAATCTAGAAGAGTGGCTGTTCAAGATTTGATAATAAATACTGAATCATATCAAAGTTCTTTCAGAGATACCATAACCTTTCAAATAC
The DNA here is from genome assembly GCA_964036315.1 of Acanthosepion esculentum. Lineage (NCBI taxonomy): Eukaryota > Metazoa > Mollusca > Cephalopoda > Sepiida > Sepiidae > Acanthosepion > Acanthosepion esculentum. The sequence continues at coordinate 54,265,881 of OZ038503.1, read as the reverse complement.
TAAAGAAGACCAGCATGCCCAAACCCTGTTAAACGCATTTCAGATATCCAAAGCAACAGCCCGGGGCTTCACAATTCTTATCTAAAGCTTAACAGACACTTTCAACAATAACCGTTAACATATCAACGATTAACATAGAGAAGCGAAAGCGATATTGCTTTTCTGAATGAAAATCCTGGGTGGTGAGATGCTTAATAAATTCGGAGTTCATTAGAACCTCTAATACTTTGCCTAAAAGAGGTAGAAGGCTAATAGGCCGATAGATAGAAGTGTCAGACGGTTCCACTGAAATCTTAAAGGCAGCAACTACAAAAGACGATTTCCAAGAAGCGGAAAAGCAAGAAGTAGTCATGAATTTATTGTACATATTATTTAGAACAGATAACAGTCCAGGAGCTCATTTCTCAACAGGTCTTACAGAGATACCGTCAAGTCCACATGGTCAAGATTATAGATGATAGCAAAAACTATGGACGGAGTTATATGCATATCGCAAAGAAGAACTGGGTGTTACAAACAAAGAAATGTAATTCTGTCCGACCATGGACATAGCTGTTCCGTTGGGCCACACGGGGAAGATCAAATAACACAAAATATTGAAAATGTTAAGATCTCTTCGAAAACAAAAAGAAATTGTACAATGAGAGACTAGTACTGATATTTATTGGCGTATATGGACCTGCACCCACCACCCCCCAAAATAATAGACATTATATTAAAGGAACTTTAATATAATGTTGATTCGGAGAAAGAGTAAAACTGTTCAAAGTAAAGCAGCGTTTAGGGTTGGTCAAAGTGCTGAAAAAGTTGCTGAAGAATTGAGAAGACTTACAGTCACTTGATTCTTTGCAAGAATCACCAGTTACTTGATGCGAACATATAAATGTTGGAATAATAATGATATTTATTACAAATCCTTGTAGTATATGTGTAAAAATCAACGAAGATGTTTAAATGTGTCTCAGCGAGAATGATTCAAATGCGCTTTAAAATATGAAAATTATGAAATAAACTCAATAAAGAAATTATGAAACATTCGAAAAAATGGTGGGACAATGAATAGTGAAACATTCGAAAAGTTTCCTAGATAATATATCAAAAATATAATTATAAATTCATCGGGCAAAAATCCGTATGAAGACAAAGATGCTGGACCAGGAATTAACTTACAATGATTGTTCTACAGAATTTGGCGATGATGTAAAAGAGGTCAGTATTTTTCACATATTTTATTTATATAACTTTCATCATTTTTCATTTTGGATTTCTCTGACACCATCTTTCAAATAAATAATATCTTCTGTCATGAAAGAAAATTTCAGGCTTTGATTTGATGTCTTCAAGGAATCTTTCGATATTTTGAACTTTCTTTCATCGCTGACAAAGAGTAACCAAGAGTAGTGACAGAAAGTGATAAAGCTATAGAGGACGCAATACATGAATGAACTTCCTGCCCCAGTTGCATGGCTATTTTCTGTATTACATTTGAGAATGATCGTGGTCATGCGGAAGTATCCCTAGTTGCCACGAAAAAATGTCTTTTTTGGTGCGTCGTTCAAATTGTTTACTGTGGCATTGCTCATATTTCAGTAATTCAGGAAAAGAATTCGTTTTTAATCTCACCAAACATATGGAATATTTTTTTGGATTCTATTTAGGAAGAAAATTTGAAGACTGTCTTGGATCTAGATGCTATTTTCTACGCTTTGGATTCTATTTTTCGCTGCCAATAACGATCTCTTCAAAAATGTAATAAGAGAAAGACTAATGTGTAAACGATGTGGAATGTTTATTTCCGCAGATACATATGGAACCCATTTTCAAAATCTTTAAATCTACCCTTAATATTGTAAACTGCGTACGACGGGTTATTGATTTACTTTTTATTTTTCGACAACTTCTTGCGTTGTAATTTTCCTCAGATTCATCAGTTTTCGTGTATGTCGAGGTCTTGGAAACTCTCCTGCTTTTGTGTTCAAAATTGTTTTGCAAACTTCACAGATCATTTCTGAGACGTGTTATAATTTGTCATTGGTTGTTTGTAGCATCCATATACAGAAAACATTCGCACGAGAACAAGAATTAGAACTACCGATAGATATGTTAAAAAATATATGGACTGTCAAACCTCCTATATACAGATGCATTATATTTTATTCTAGTCACATACAAATGCACATACACATCCACGCACACAAACACACACTTAGATAGATAGATAGATAGATAGATATGAATATACTAGGATATGTGCGTATATATATATATATATATATATATATATATATATAGAGAGAGAGAGAGAGAGAGAGAGAGGGAGACGAACAGACTGGGATAGATAGATAAATCAACACTACATAGTGACTGTCAGTTTCATCCTCATTCTTCAACCCAAGTGTCACTACTCCTTTAGTGGGTTGCATATGTAGATCGCTAGAGATTAAGGGAAGTGAGTGAAGGAGGAGTCCGACCCTTCCTATTTTTTTACTTAATGTTAATGTTCATTTATAGTCATGACCTTACTGTCTGTCTGTCTCTCTCCCTCCCTTCCTCTCTTTCTCTCTCTCTCTCTCTCTCTCTCTCTCTCTCTATATATATATATATATATATATATATATATATATATATATATATTAGTTTTACTCATATTTTTCACTGGTTCTAAGTTTTGTTATTTAAAATAAACTTCATCTTAGATGTGCATGGCTATTTTCTAAGCGTAACTTGGATGTGGAACAAGACCGAAAGTGTGTAGCACCTAACAAGGATTAAAGTCACGACTCAGTAGTAATTGACAAACTTGCTAACCATTACACAACGTCGAAGTGTCATGTGCATTTGATGTAATGGTTTTATGGCTTAACATGAGAAAACTAAGATACTATATACTGTACATCACTCCCTGTGTAAGCAGAAGGAGGGACTACCAGGCCTGAATTATATAATTATTTATTTAGTATATATAGCTTTTTGTCTTTAGTGTTTCCTATTTTATAAGCCGTGTACATTTTTTCAGTCCCCAATAGAGCTCAAACGAGAAAGAAAAGAAAACTATTTAAGGTTTTGGGGAGTTAACGTCCCCACCCCTATATATATTATATATTAACTATATTTTTGTTCTTTCCTTTTGTTGATTTCAACATGTAATGTATCTTTCTATTGCAATTGTTGTGTAATGACGCATGTTTATATATGCATTTGAGCCCGAAACCCAGTAATGTTATCGTAAGGGCACCACATGTACTGAAGTTATAGCAGGAGTTGTGTGCCTTGGACAAGATAGACTGACAGAGCCAATCTCTCTTCAGGTTGGTTTTGAATTCGTGTTTTCTTTTTGCTAGACCGGTTGTCACCATTAGCACGAATTGAACGAAACTGAATCGTCGATTTCACTTTCCAGTAACCATTAAACTGCCTGGGTCTCCAGTATAAAAACTGTATACACAAAAGGTATGCGCTTATATGCGCCCGTAAATGTTCAATATATATGTAACGCACAAACAGAAAACATATTTTCAAGTACACACGTAAACGTAAAGAAATTCACTCTTATACAATTATACAGTATTTAATTCATCACAGCGATAGACACCACCATATCTTGTTTGATACAGCCTTAACTAATCCACCGCCTCCACATCTTCACCCCTGCTTCGAAATCCAAGTACATACAGCCATTTTTATAAATTGACATTGCATTATCTGCCGGAAAAGGTTGACAGCATAGCAAATCTGAGCTTAGTCTATCATATGGCTACACAGATGCACCTATACGCAAATGAACGCCTCCATGCACTTCAATATAAGGAACCAAAAAATAAATAAATAACACACGCTTCCTCTTCGTTTTCTTACAAACAGAGATGTTCAAGAGTAAACGTAGACAGATATGTGTACGTTTCTTGGCCCATCTATAAAAGTGTCTATGAATTCATACAAACGTACAATCAAAAGTATAGTATTCCCATTACAAATAAACTTGAAATGGCAGACAGTAAGATAAACTCATATAAAACAAAGGAATCTAGACGTACAGATATAGCACAGAGGCTCGGGTACAAACAAATTGTCTAATCTTCTCAGACCTTCAAAGAAATGATACTGACAGTAGAAATAAAAACTATGAGTTTTTATCGCAAGGAACCGATTTCAAGTAATATACTTGGGGATTTGGGCAAGCAGAAAACGAATGGAAGTTTGCAATGACTGCAAAGATACATTTTAAAATGTTAGTAGTAAAGATTAGAAAAAATTTCACGATCTTTCATGTGTATATATATATATATATATATATATATATATATATATATATATATATATATGTGTGTGTGTATATATATATATATATATATATATATATATATATGTGTGTGTGTGTGTGTATATATATATATATATATATATATGTGTGTGTGTGTGTGTGTATATATATATATATATATATGTGTGTGTGTGTGTATATATATATATATATATATATATATGTGTGTGTGTGTGTGTATATATATATATATATATATATATATGTGTGTGTGTGTGTGTATATATATATATATATATATATATATATGTGTGTGTGTGTATATATATATATATATATATATATGTGTGTGTGTGTGTATATATATATATATATATATATATATATGTGTGTGTGTGTGTGTGTATATATATATATATATATATATATGTGTGTGTGTGTATATATATATATATATATATATATATATATATATACTTTTTGATCACTATAAAATATTTATATATATGTACGGGTGCGATGAATAAATTGTCGTTTCAATTGTGCAAAAAAAAAAAAATAAAAATACACTGATGTGTAATTTTAATAGATATATTTACCAAAATTATACAAAAAATATCTTGAAATACTATTAAATCGCCATTGGCTTCAAACACGGCCTGCAAACGACTTCGGAATCTCCTGCATCTCTTCTTGACAGTCTCCTTTTTTATGTTGATGAATGCTGCCATAATCATTGCCTTCATTTCATCATTGGTGTTAAACGGAGTTTGTTTTTTTTTTGGGGGGGGGGTCTCTCGCTCAACTGCGCCCCACACATAATAATCAAGGAGGTAGCATTCTGGGGAGTTAGCTGGCCAGATGAAAGTGATGATGTGAGCGCAGAAATTGCCTGACAGCCATGACTTAGTTCTCGTGCTTGTGTGGCATGATGCAGTTCCTGTTGACAAACCCGAGGGCAGCATTACCTCCTCAAGGCACTTGATGTAGGTCTCCATATTGAGTCTGAGACCCTGTGAAAAGATGAATGGAGACATAACGTCGCCATCACTAGTGATCACTTCAGTCAACTTTAGACTCATCCAACTCTTTCCCATTCCTCTTTCTCTCAGATGGTGTCCAATTATACTGTGCAGTTGACAAAATTATAAAATGGCGACAATTTACTCATCGCACCCTCTCTCTCTCTCTCTCTCTCTCTCTCTCTCTCTCTATATATATATATATATATATATATATATATATATATATATATATATATATATATACTATGACAGGTTGTATCATACGAGTCAATATTTTCATAATAAAATTAATATTAACCAACCGATGGTGGTATAAAAATTAGCATATATGTTAAATATACTCTGGAAAATTATACACCTTATAATGTCTGTCTATATTTCTGAGATGAGGTATTATGTACATTATTTACATTTTTCGGACTATTGTCCTCATATTTGTCGCCATATTTATTACAACGTTTCGGCCGTTGTACGCTCCGCCCTTCTTCAGGTGGTTGGAATGTCGAACTGAATATGGGAACCAGTAATAAGGAGTGCCAGAGAAAAGCGATAATAACAACAAAGTTGCAACATGAGCTCAGGTAAAAATATGCAATGATAACAGCAAAAATTGCAATATGAGCAATGGAGACATTAAGTTTATAATACCCAGAAATTCATACACAGATGTCCTCAAGGACACATGGCACAGTGGATAAAGGCGTTGGTTAGGTCCAGTGATTTCAATACCCGGTTAAGGCAGTGGATAACTGACATCCATTAAATATCGCACGTGGAACTAGAACAGTCTACCCCAGTGAGCGAAATAAAGGATTCAGTTCGACATTCGACCTGAAGAAGGCCGGTGCGTAAAACTGCCGAAACGTTGTAATACATATGGCGAGAAAGCTGAGGACAATAGTCCGAATAAATAAATAAAACTTATAATGTGTTGTTGGGCTCTCCCCCTTTTACACAAGATGGACTACTAATCTTCATTTCAAGTTTGTATTCTTACGTTCAATACACTTATTTTCCTATTTCAATTTATGACGTTGTTTATTTATTTGTGCAGGATTCCCTCCCCGGAATCCACAACAACTTGGCGACGAGGAATTCGGACCCAAACGGAAAGAAAAAAAATTTTCTCTCGTCACCACAACAACTTGGCGACGAGGATTTGCACTTCTCGGAGACTCAGGGGAAAAAATTGCCGTTGCCAGCGTCCACAACGACTGGGCGACAAAGATTTGCGAGGATTTTGCGTGGCCACCGTGATTAAAAAGTACTTCCTCAAAATACGGAAAATCGAGGTTTTCGTAAGTCTCTTATCATGGAGGATTTTAAAAGTATTTCGGTAGAACTTGTAAAATACCAAAATGAACAGCAACTACAACTCCAAGAAAGACAGCTCGAAATTCAGAAGGAAAATCAAGAAAGACAAACTAAACATAAAAAAATACGTGGAACTCGAGATTTTAAATAAAACGGTAAAATTACAGTTAGACTTAGGTTCGGGTGTAACTATAATTAATCTACAAACATGGAGGAAGCTAAATAGACCGACCATGATGCATACACAGAAAATCTGTTACATCGAAGCGTATCAAATTTGAAGGAGAAGTAATTCTAAACGTAAAATTCCATGGAAAAACGAAAACATTGAAGATATTTTTAATGAAAGACACAGAAAATTTGGTGGGCACAGATTGGATGCAAAAATTTGACGTATGGGATTTACCTCTTAGCTCATTTTGTAAGAAAATAGAGTGCGACCCGTCAGAAGTTACAAAATTAAAAGAAGTACTACACAGTCAATTCCCCGAAGTATTCTCGAGCGGTTTGGGACGATGTAATAAGTTTGCAGCTAAAATTGAACTAAAGGAAAATGTTCAGCCAGTATTCAAGAAAAAGCGAAACGTGCCTTTCGCAACCATTGAAAAAATTGACAAGGAGTTAGATAGATTGGTACAAACTGGAATCCTTTCACAAATCGAATTCAGTGAATGGGCGGCACCAGTGGTCTACGTAAAGAAAAAAATCCGGCGAAACCCGTGTTTGCGCAGATTTCTCGACTGGATTAAACAAGGCTATCAAGCATTATCACTACCCATTGCCAAGCCCGGAGGAAATATTTACCAAGCTGGAAAGGTATTTTCTAAGATTGATCTAAGTGAAGCTTATCTTCAGATTCCAATAGAAGAAGAAAGTACGAGGATTTTATGTATCAGTACTCACAAAGGACTTTACAAATTTAACAGATTGCCATTTGGGATAAAAGTAGCACCGTCAATCTTCCAACAGACTATGGACACCATGCTCATGAGACAGAACTTTGCTACGGCTTACTTAGACGACATTTTGATCAAAAGCGATAATGTAGAAGAACACGCAACACATATTAAAGAAGTCTTTAAAAGAATTCAGGATTTGGGTTTTAAAGTGAAGGAGAAAAAATGCGATTTTTTTTCTGAAAGAAATCAAGTATTTAGGCCATATAATTAGTGAAAGTGGCAGAAAACCATATCCAGATAGGGCATCTGCAATAAAAAATATGCAGAGTTGCAAAGCTTTCTTGGTCTAGCGAACTATTACGGTGAATTCATTGAAAACATGCACAAATTGAGGGCTCCCCTCAATGAATTATTGAAAAAAGATAACAAATGGAACTGGACGGAAGATTGTCAGAAAGTCTTTAAGGAGATCATAAAGAAATTAACGTCTGATCTAGCACTGACGCATTTTGATCCCAAACTGGAAATTATCATTGCTAGTGACGCAAGCTCACACGGAGCGGGAGCTTGTATATTACACAAGATGCAGGATGGCACAAGGAAACCTGTAGCTCACGCATCTAGATCGTTGTTACCAGCAGAGAGGAATTATTCGCAAATTGAGAAGGAAGCGTTAGGCATAATATTCGCCATATATCGCTTCCACAGATACATATATGGAAGAGAGTTTACTCTTCAAACTGACCATAAACCTCTTCTCACTATATTCGGATCGAAAAAAGGACTACCAATTTACACAGCCAATAGACTTCTGAGATGGGGAACTATATTGAATTATAATTTCAAACTAGAGTTCTTAAAGTCAAAGAAAATTGGTCATGCGGATGGATTATCTAGATTACAGTAAGGGAATTACCAGTGACCTTGTTAGAAATCAGAAGAGAAGCTGAAATGGATGAATTTATACGAAGTACAAAGAGAAAAATAGAAGAAAAAGAAAGAAATCTAGCGGAATGTTTTACTTACTAATGAAAGACTGGTCATACCCAAATCTTTACAAAAACGAATTCTGAAGGTTTTTCATATAGGACACCCAGGGAAAAATCGTATGAAAGCGTTAATGAGAAGTTTCGTGTACTGGCCTAATATGGATAACGACATTACTCAAATGGTAGAAAAATGTAGAGGCTGTGCTGCGGCAGCAAAGGCACCACCTATTATACAAAAACCATGGCCTAAGGTGGACAGACCTTGGTCTAGAATCCATGCGGACTATGCAGGACCCATAGATGGATATTACTACTTGATAACGGTAGATAGCTTTAGCAAGTGGCCAGAAGTTTTCAGATACATAATCCCTACGACGGAAAACACTATTAATTGTCTACACGAGTTATTCGCAAGATTCGGCGTGGTAGATTGCCTTGTAACGGATAATGGTACCCAATTCACCTCGAGCGACTTTCACGCATTCTGTTCGACTTATCAAGTCAAACATATTAAAATAGCACCATACCATCCACGATCTAACGGGCAAGCCGGAATGTTTGTGGAAACGGTTAAGAGAGCCTTGACAAAAGCAGAGGACGTACCAACAGAAAGAGCCATACAACAGTTCCTACAAGTCTACAGAATCACCCGAACGGAAACACACCATCTAGCCTTTCACCAGCTGAAGTGATGTTTGCCCGCAAAATACGGTCTGTTTTTGATAAACTATTACCCAGCAAAAATAAAAACCGGCATACACCGATAGTGCCTATAAGTTCCTTCAAACCAGGCGAACGGGTCTATTTCAGAATGTTTAAGAATGATATGGCATACTGGGAACCAGGTACGATAATAAGCAGACTGGGGAATGTTCTGTACAGGATTCAAGGCGAAAAATTCACTCACAGGAGACATATCAATCATATACAAAAAAGACGGATAGAGGAGCCAAGCTCGTCACCTTCGGAAAATGAAGACTCAATGGAGGCGATTTTTGAAGCATTTGAAATTCAAAGACCACAAGGAGCCACGGAGATTAGAAGAACAAGCAGGAAAAGAAAATTCACAGAACCGCTAATAATAGACCATAAGCGGAAAAAATATTAAACTCCCCCCAAAAATGAAGCTAGGGAGGGGGTGTTGTGGGGCTCTCTCTCTTTTACACAAGATGGACTCGTCTAAAGTATACTTATTCTGACAGAGTGAAGATACGTTGAGTACATCGGGTGTTCACAAAGAGATACGTTGAGATAAGGCTTGAGATACGTAGAGTCCACAGAGAGAGATATAATTACGGCTCCACTTACAGAGACTTGTAGATATACTTTCTACTAACCCGTATTCCTGGACTACTAATCGTCATTTCAAGTTTGTATTCTTACGTTCAATACACTTATTTTCCTATTTCATTTTCTGGCATTTTTTATTTATTTGTGCAAGATTCCCTCCCCGGAATCCACAACATAATGGTTTTATCAGAAATATTTACAAAACCTTATTTGTTGTTGTGAGTTTTTATACGACTCGAAGGCTGTTCTTCGTATTGGAAATAAATATTTGTGATAGTACATCTATTGAGATTTATTTTCAGTTTCCGATATATTAATATTGCCATGAGTCATAAGAAAATATGACCTTAAAAGGGAAACATGATATTGTAAATGTATTAAGTGATGGAATCACAACGTTAGAATTTGCGAAAAGGTTGAATAGAGATCTCGGGATAATCCAAAAGTAACTGAAACATTGGCGAGCAAAGAATAAGAAAAATGAAGTTAACAATGCCATTTCTTAAGAAAAAATTAAAAGGATGACAAGAAGCAAGAGAAGTGGAATGACTAACAAAAATAGTAGAAGTTGACGTTAAATATAGAAACAGAAATAAAGGACGCAGAATATTAAGATTATTGGATAAAGAAAAGGAAGCAAATAAACAACGTGCAAGATGGGTGAAGAAGTAGATGAAAACTGATTTCGCGTGTGACAGTAATGTTTAGTTATATATTGGATAGACATAATGACTTGGTAATTTCATGGAAATCGTAAACCAACATAACTTAGAAGACAACATGGGTTAGATGAAGTAATATTTTGCGTTCGTCTTGTAGACAATAAAATTAAAGGTCCCGTTGGGTTTATTGGTACCAAAATAAATGCAGCGAATTACTATCACAAGGTATTTTTGTTTGGCACAAGAATCTCTAAGGTAAAGAGTATATTCATGAAGGAGAATTATCCTTCACATTTTGCAAGGCTAACTATGGCCCACCTCGACAAAAAAAAACAAGTATTTAATAGAATGGCTGCTAGCCTCTTCAGATATCAATTCAATAGAAATGTTGTGCTCCATCATTAAAGGGCATGTGCATAAGAATAGAAAACAAGATTCAAGCAAAGATTCTGGTGGACAATAAAACTGATGTTAAAGTTGAGACAAAAGAAAAGCAAATAAAAAATATCACTATTGAAATGTTATAGAATGTCAAGAACACATGTAAAATAATCAAATCCTACTTTATTCCGCTATGCCGGATATTATTTTAATCAAATAGCTTTTGAATCATTTTATAAATAAACATGTATCTTTGCTTTATGCTATTTGCATGATAACAAAAAACCTTCTAAACAAGAATTCACCATTCCTTTTCATTAAGATAGATATTATAATTTGATATTCATACAATATATGGCTTATATATATATATATATATATATATATATATATATAGAGAGAGAGAGAGAGAGAGAGAGAGAGAGAGATTAGAAAAGTATTATGGAATATGATAGATCAAAAAACTTAGTAGTTACTTTCGGGGTTTTTTCAAGAATATAAAGATATTGTTCGTATATATATATATATATATATATATATATATATATATATATATATATATATATATATATATGCATGCATTTTGTACGCATGCACGTGTGCGTGTGTTCTTAGGTGAGTATGATTAAACTTTCAGATTTTCGTTAATATATATTTTATAAGTTGACCATAAGTTCAATTATTTACTTTGAGTTTATATAAGTGACATTCGAATTTTGTTACTCATTTATTTAGATAGATAGATAGATAGATAGATAGATAGATAGATAGATAGATAGATAGATGTGCTATCCATTTTAGTTTTTGCTACTGTTGGCAATCCTGAAATTATGTAGTTTCTGTTATTTGGTATGGTTGTATATAGCTGGTAGTTTAGATATTTCTGAACGGGTTTGGTGCCATGCATGAGATCCATATGAAAGTCTCGATCTGACAAGGTTATCTGTTATGGGCCCTTACCTATAACTACAGAATGAACTCTTCCTAACACTATGTATACTACACCTCTCAAGAGAGCTGATAGTAGTTCACTTCAAACCAGACTGACAGTCATACTAACACCTACCACATCTTGTATTATTATTCCGTGTAATATATCTTCGTTATTTCTACTCTTGTGTTCGTGTTGTTCTTCCTTGGTCCTAACCTGGTCTATAACAGTGGCGACGAGGATATTGAAGAAACGAATTCTACTCGGAGAATCTAAAAAAAAAAAACTTTTTGCTATCGGTCGTCCATAACAGAGGCGATGGAGGTATGAGAAAAAAAAAACAAGTTCTACGCGAAGAAAAAAAAAAGAAAAAAATTTTTTGGACACCAACCTTAACAGTGGTAAGGAAGACACGAATTTTACCTGTCAGCCAGAACAGAATCGAATTCTACGCAGGAAAATGTTTTAGTACTAAGGTTCCAGAACAACAGGCGACAAAGACCTGAAGTCTACACTGAGAAAAAAGGAAAAATCATTACACAAAATTACGGTGTAAACCTGGAATACTTTAAGGCAATCATATTGGAACTAATGAAAATGCAATTCGAGCAGCAACAAAAAAAATGAGGAAAGAGAGACTAGGCTCGAAGAAAAACAATTAGAAATACAACTGAAAAACTATTGGACATTCAACAGAAAAACAAAGAGAAGCAACTCGAACTACAAGAAAAACAACTACGGGCAGTAGCAAATAAAGGACAAAATTCTGGAAATGAAGCGGCATTCTCGCAAAATGCTATATGGAGCTCTATCAATGACTTCACTTATGCACCGGACGAAGACAAAACCTTCGCGGCTTACTTCAGAAGACATGAAGATTCATATGAGTTTGATTGCGGGAATTGGTCAGACGCGAAAAAAGTACGTCTACTACTGAGGAAACTAGGGTCAAGCGAATACACTAAATTCGTAGACTACATCCTACCGAGGAAAACGAATGAGTTGACTTTCAAAGAAGCGGTGAAACTTTTAACGGAATTATTTAGTCCGAATACTTCACTATTCCACAATAGGTGGAAATGGTTACATTTAACAAAAATGGATACCGAAGACTATATAACATTCGCTTCCGTAGTAAACAAACACTGCGATGACTTTAAGTTATCTGAACTCAGCCCTGACAATTTTAAATGTTTGATATTCGTCCAAGGCCTGGTTTCGACTAAAGATGCGGAGATCAGACGGAGAATTCTAACAAAACTTGAGAGTGAACCAGAATTGACGCTACAAAAATTGGCTGAGGACTGTCAGAGATGTATAAGCGTAAAAAAGGACTCGAAAGATTTCGAAGAGTTTGGCGTAGCTCACATACGAAAAGTACAACGACAAACACGTTTTTCTCCCTCCTCTAAAACAAACCAAACAAATTATTTTACTACAAAAAGTCAAATGAAACCTCAGAAGAAACCACCACCCAGTCCATGCTATCGCTGTGGGACTTTGCATTGGTACTAAGATTGTCCATACTGCTATAAGACTTGTCTGTCGTGCAATAAAGTGAGACATAAAAGTTCGCACTGTAGAACAAAGAAAGAAAACAAAAGCCGAGTAAGAATCACTAGAACTGACCAGGCGGACGGGATAAATATACGAAAATACGTACAAGTAGAAATGTTAAACAAAATATCAGATTACAATTAGATTCCGGATCAGATTTAACCATTATTATCTTACAGACGTGGAAGAAATTAAACAAACCGACCATGTTTGAGAACAGATAAAACAGCCAGGTCGGTAACAGAAAGAAAAATCAAATTTGATGGGGACATTATCACAAATGTGACGTTCAACGGAATGACCAAGAAATTAAATGTATGTTCTAAAAAATACGGAAAATTTATTTGGAACTGACTGGATGCAGAAATTTCACCTCTGGGATTTACCAATAAATACGTTCTGCCAAAAAGTGGAAAGGTTATCGACCGAGGAGAGTTTCCCCGACGTATTTTCAGCTGACCTCGGGAGGTGTAAAAAAATGGCGGCCAAAATCGAACTAAAAGAAAATGTACAACCCATTTTCAAGAAGAAAAGAAATGTACCTTTCGCATCATTAGAAAAAAATAGACGAAGAGTTGGATAGACTCGTGAAAACCGGTATATTGACAAAGGTGGAATATAGTCAATGGGCCGTACCTACGGTTTACGTGAAAAAGAAATCGGGTGTGATACGAGTATGCGCTGATTTCTCGACGGGATTGAATGCAGCGATTAAGGATTATCACTATCTTCTCTCTAGTCCAGAGGAATTTTCACAAAGTTGAACGGAGGAAAATCTTTCTCAAAGATAGACTTGAGCATACCTACAAGTACCACTAGATGAGGAAAGCTCGAGGTTGTTGTGCATAAACACACATAAAGGGTTATATAAGTTCCAGAGATTACCATTCGGTATCAAGGTCGCGCCGGCGATATTTCAGCAAATAATGGACACTATGCTAGGCGGACTGGATCGCATACCTTGATGACATCCTGATAAATAGCAAAAATATTGAACAACACTGGGAACACGTTCAAGAGGTTTTCAGGCAGATACAAAATTACGGTTTTAAGGTAAAGGAAAATAAATGTGACTTCTTTATGAAGGAGATAAAATATCTGGGCCATATTATTGACGAAGAAGGAAGAAGACCAGGCCCAGAAAGGGCCACGGCAATAAAAAAAATGCCGGCTCCAAAAAATTTAGCCTAGTTACAAAGTTTCTTGGGCTTAGTAAATTATTATCAAGAATTTATTCCTAACATGCACAAATTACGCGCACCCCTAAACGAACTGTTGAAGAAGGGAAAAGTTTGGGAATGGTCATATGAATATCAGAAAACTTTCGACAAAGTCATTAAGACTCTAACAGCAGATTTATTTTTAGCGCATTATGACCCAAAATTGGAAATAATAGTCGCGAGTGACGCGAGTGCCTATAGTGTTGGGGCATGTATACTTCATAAAATGCCGAATGGGACACTAAAATTCATCGCGCATGCGTCAAGAACGTTACAACCAGCCGAACAAAAGTACTCGAAAATCGAAAAAGAAGAGCTGGGGATTATTTTTGCGGTTATGAGATTCCACAGATATATTTACGGTAGATTTTTCACCTTACAGACGGATCACAAGCCGTTATTGACAATATTTGAATCAAAGAAAGGTCTACCTGTCTACACTGCTAATAGATTACTAAGATGGGGGACGATTTTATTAAACTATACTTTAAATTGGAGTATCTTCCATCAAACAAAATCGGGCATGTAGATGGTCTTTCAATACTAATACCAAAGAAAACGGAGCCATTAGAAGATTCTGTAATTGCAGCTCTACGATATGAGGAAGATATTAGAACATCATTATGTAGTACGATTCGAGACCTCCCCGTCACATTACAGGAAATAAGAAACGAAGCAGTGAATGACGAATTTATAAAGAAAACGAAAACAAAAATTGTAGGAAAAGATAAGCATATATCAAACAGTTTTTTGTTATGTGATAATGTTCTGCTATATAATGAAAGAGTAGTAACCCCGAAAACGCTACAAAGGCGAATCCTCAAGGATTTTCACATGGGCCACCTAGGAAAGAACAGGATGAAATCCTTAATGCGAAGTTACGTGTACTGGCCAAACATGGATCAAGATATTATACATATGGTGAACAAATGCAAGGGCTGTTCCTTAGTAGCCAAGGCACCTCCGATCACTCATAAGTCATGGCCTAAGACAGATCGACCGTGGTGGAGAATCCATGTAGATTTCGCAGGTCCATTAGAGGGTTTCTACTACTTGATTGGCGTAGACAGTTACAGCAAATGGCCAGAAGTATTTCGTTGTAGAAAACCTACTTCTGAGACTACAATAAATTGCCTTCACGGGCTGTTTGCTCGTTTCGGAGTGGTTGATTATTTAGTCACCGAAAATGGGACACAATTTACATCTGCGGATTTTCAAGAATTTTGTGAAACCTTTCAGGTGAAACACATCAAATCCCCGCCATATCACCCAAAGTCAAACGGGCAAGCGAAGAGATTTGTAGATACATTAAAAAGAGCACTAAGGAAAGCTTATGACGTACCAACAGAAAAGGCTTTACAACAATTCTTGCAAGTGTATAGAATTACACCGAACAGTACTACGACATCGGCATTACAGCCGGCGGAAGTAATGTTCGCCCAAAAAATTAGATCTGTATTCGACAAATTACAGTCAAAACAGACAAAGCAATCACCAACGTCGTTTGTACCAAAAAGAAAATTTAACCCAGAGGAAAAAGTTTTTTTTTGAATGTTCAAAAACAACACATCCTATTGGGAGCCAGGTACAATAGAGAAACGAATCGGGAACGTGATTTACATAATTCAGGGTTCGAAGTTCTCGCATAAAAGGCACTTAAATCAGATCAGAAAGAGGCTGTTAGAGGATTCTAACGGTCTACCTCAGGAAGAGGAGGAAGTAATGGACACAATATTTGACACATTCAATATGCAAAGGCCTCAAGCAATTTCAGAACCGCGGAAATCAAGCAGAAAAAGAAAATTTACAGAGCCTTTGATGATTAATCCGAAGAGGAAAAAATATTAAAGACCCCTGCGAGGTAAAAGCTTGGGAGGGGGTGTTATGAGTCCTTACCTATAACTACAGAATGAACTCTTCCTAACACTATGTATACTACGCCTCTCAAGAGAGAGGGACGAATCGAGTCGAGCCGATAGTAGTTCACTCCAAACCAGACTGACAGTCATACTAACACCTTCCACATCTTGTATTATTATTCCGTGTAATATATCTTCGTTATTTCTACTCTTGTGTTCGTGGTGTTCTTCCTTGGTCCTAACCTGGACTATAACATTATCAAAGAACATGACTGGAGTTTTCACGTAGATCTTTTGTTTTTTTAGCATGTTGCGGTGTTGGGAGAAACTACCTCTGACGCTACCTAATCTATGTTCAACTTCCTAATCTCGTATACTAAATTTGTTATAACTTATCCATACGCCGAAGTGTTTAGTATTTACTAATTCCACATCCTGAATTTTTATTACTGCTTTTATTTCAATTCTAGACTATTGTTCCTGTTTCTGTTTTGGAAAGGTTTATCTTGAGTCCTATTTCTTGGAACACTTAGATAGATAGATAGATAGATAGATAGATAGATAGATAGATAGATAGATAGATAGATAGATAGATTTTGATGTACATACAAATGAAAACTATTGAAGTGAGTAAAAGCCTAAATAAGAGCCCACCTGAACTGAATAGATAAATATGCAGCCAGACAGCAGAGAACTGAAATAGTCACAATAGTTGCATTTTTTGAAAACTATCCTTTAGCTTTTTTTGCCGCTGTACTTGTATCTAAATTCTCCCATTCTGACTCGTCTGTCAGATGTCGGTTGAAATTTTCCCATTGCCATCAAATTAAACGAAAACTGACAGCCCTATTTCCCGCCATCATTAAGCACGCTGTTTCAGCAGACAAATTTAAAACACGCAACAATATTTTGTTTTCATTTTCTGATGCTTTTCAAAATCTAAATAAAACGAATAAACGAAAGAATAATTACTGTTTTCATTATGGTTTTGTTTTTTAAATGCGTATTAAAAAAAACTGCCAAAATAAATAATTATAAATTGTTCTTCAATAAAAACTTCTCTTTCTTTCTATAACCTGCACTTAAACACGAATTCACAAATAAACATACATATATACATGCATACTTATATATGCCTAAAAATCCTTTCATGAAAAACACCTTCTCTGTGTAGATATACATGAATCTATTTATCTCTTTCACTCTCACTCACTCACTCTCTTTCTCTCTCGATTCTTGATTTATTTTATTTTTCTCATTTATTTACACCTTTCTCCAAATTTATTTTTAATTAATTCCTCACTTTCTCACGCGTCGTCACTCTACTTCTCTCTCGCGCTCTGTCTCGCTCACTCTTTCTCTCTCTCTCTCTCTCTCTCTCTCTCTCTATATATATATATATATATATATATATATATATATATGTCTCTCTCTGTCTGTTTATCTCTCACACATTAGTTTGTTGCTTATTTGCATATATTTTTTACGATTATTTTCACCCTGTACAAGGCCCAAGAGCCACTCAAGGCAGAAGGTTACAAAGTAAGAGGCAGATATGTGCGGGCGATAGCGGTTAATCCGAGGCTTGAACAGGTTAAGATTGTAGTGATCAGTGAAGCATCTCCTTGTAAGTCGGTTCCACAAAGAAGCTACTTGAGTGGAACTTACATCTCACCAATGGAATACGAAGGGAAAGTGGGTGGTTCCCTACAATGTGTGTGGCATGGTCACTCTTAGCTGCGAAGGTTAGAATTAGTGGAACTATCGGTCGATAGAAAAAGAGAGAGAGGAAAATTGCCATACATTTATTCAAACTATTTTCACGTTTTTCTAGTTTGAAATAGACGCCTCATTGTTTATGTATTAGTGCGTATTACATCTGCCGGCCTGCGCATTCGAGCAATAAATAAAATGTGCCTCTCCGTCCCGACAAGGATAGAAGCTGGTTTCTCCTTTCTAGGGGAAACTATCGCTTGACACGGGATGCTTTTTCGCTCGACTACGAAGAACTTCACAGCAAGCAAGGCTCTTTATTATTATTATTATTATTATTATTATTATTATTATTATTATTATCATTATTCTCAAAGACCTATATTTGCTCAGTCTCGTATCCGGAACGTAAACAAAGCAATTTATAAAGAATTTATGGATTTACTTTTAATCCGACATTTTATTACTTCGATAAACCTATTCGATTTATTCAAGAGGGCTCATTTTCTTTACTGAGATAAGAATAGTACGCTATAATAACGTTTGAAGATATACAAGGTGTATCAAAAATACTTTTACAAACTATGGGCGTGTGTTCCTCACATCAAAATATGGACAAAAGTCCATATAAACATATGTTTGTAAATACTTCGTTTTTGAGTTATTAATTTTAAAGAAAATTTACAGTAGATGGCGCTGTGTTGCCGTGTAGACTAGGTTGCATTTGTCATTCGTGTACATTTGTTGCTAGTCTGTCTTCAACGTTTGACGTGTGTAGTAGTGAGTTAGCTGCGAAGTGTTCGTTTAACAATGGCAGCATATTCATACCGTGAGCAGGCAGAGACGCTTCATCAACGTGCCATGAGGGCCTACGAGACCATTCGACACCATGTGGGAGTATTTGAAAGGGTTTGTCAGTCAATGATCCGATGGGTGCATGCGTGTGTAGAAGCAAGCGGGGGACAGTTTGAACATTTGTTATTAGTTGCTGTGTTTGGACATATGTTTGCATGAACTTTTGTCTTTGGTTTGGTGTGAGGAACCCGCCCCAAAGTTTGCTAACGTGTTTTTGATATATATATATAAATATATATATATATATATATATGAAGAAATATACTCTTACGGCGTGTTATATTTATGGGATAAAGTGCTCAATATCAGACATAGACCGTGTGTAAATATAAAAATGAACATTGATTGTTTCATGCTAGACGCAAAGGCCTGACGATTATTTTTTATTATTAATATAAATTATGGCTCTGTTATTATACATCGAGCACTATTTTATTAGCACCACCACACAATGTGCAACATATTTTTATTTCAATTGTTGAATATCAATGGTGACAATTTTCCCACGCGGACGAAATAAAATATATACAAATATATAAACTCTGCTTCGTATGAACTTTCATATCAGATACCATTTAGTCAGCTTGCCGCTGACAGAAAAACGAAAAAAATATTCTACAGCCACATCGCAAATATCTGCGGAGCCAAAATAATAAAATAGGAGCTATATGAAGGTTCCGTATAGGATACAGGTTCGATTCCTGTCGGAGGACGCATATTTTCTATGAACATTTCTCGGACATTCAGGCCAGTAAATGTTGTTAATGCTGTGTATTATAAACAGAGCATTTACTTAGATATTTGTACTATAAATAGAACGCATAAACATAAAAATGTGTTAAAAAATAATTGTCGGACTTTTTCCATTTCATAATATATATATATATATATATATATATATATATATATATACTGTTGTATGGAGAGTTGTTTGTGACCCTAGGTTTCATTCTTTCGCCATCTTCAGACAAACTGGTTTATTTTTTTCAAAAGTAGATCTATTAATGCCTTATTTCTGTTTGTCTATTTGTGTGCGGTCCGAGGTGAAAATTTTCTCTTTCTGTGTTTGTTTGGGATGACACTCACGTATATATAGATACACATACATACAGGTGCATATATATTAGTTCATACATACACATCCATATTCATAATCTTGGGTTAACTGCAGTTAGACTTTCGAGGTGTTACAAGAAGAATGAGAGGGAAGGTAACACAACAAACGAGGACAAAACCAAAACCTTCGGTCTGAACACAAGCAAATATCCGGTAAGGTAAACTTTGAGAACGACATGACAGGCATGGTCAAAAACATAAAATTTAAAAGCGACTTGGATAATTTACAGAAAAAATATAAAACACAAGAAAAAATACAGAACTGCAACAAAGTATTCATATTTGCAGATAAAACAACAAACATAAACACAATAGAACCTGCGATTCACAAAAACATTATAACCAACAACATTACGCAATTATACAAAAAGACAACTAAAAACCAAAAAAAGACCGACATGAATAAGGAATCCAAGGACATATGCCGCTAAAGTGAAAATAGACTAAAAGATAAATCGCATAGCTGAACAACACGCATTCATAACAGCAAAGAACCACAAACCAAACTTCGAAGGAAAACACACATTCCGCCTAATAACCCCACAAAAAACGAAATAAGAAAAATCAGCAAAAGCATACTAGAAAAAATGAACATGAAATTAAGGAAATCTCTAGCACTAAATCAATGGAAAAACACCAAAGCCGTCACCGACTGGCTCGCAGGAATACAGAACAAAAGCAAACTAACCTTTATCCTGTTCAATATGATAAAACTCTATCACTCCGTCACAGAAAACATACTGAACAAAGCAATACATCTAGCAAAACAACATGTACATATCATGGAAGATAAAATAAAACTAATCAAACACTGCAGAAAATCTCTGCTATTCAACAACAATGAACCATGGTTCAAAAAAAGAAAAACAACAACTTGTTCGATGTAACAATGGAAAGTTATGACGGAGTTTAAAAAAATGGCTCTAAAATAGATTCAGAAAAAAGATCATATACACTCTAACAATAATTGGATTCGAAATAGAAATAAAAACAAACACAAGAACAGTAAACTTTCTAGACGTTACACTCAACCTAGATAAAGAAACTTACGAACCATACAAAAAGTATAATGATACTCCCACATACACACACATCCTCCAATCATTCACCCTCAATTATCTAGCACATATCTAAATCTATCAGCCGCATCTGCCTACAAAAACATATCAAGATGTGTATTCTATAAAAAGTGGCAACAATCACCCACACAGCAAAAACATTACTAAACCACAGATCGGAAATAATCTCAAAATACAGACACGAAAACAAAGATCTGCTACCACAATTCAAACCAAACAGATAACACAAACAACAAAAAATGAGCACAACCGGAAACGAACCTACCGAAAAAAATGGTAGAACACTAAAACCACCAAAACATAACCACCGACAAGAAACAGTAACACTGACAGCACTGTTACCGACACTACCACCTTCCACACAAACACAACTACCGCCATAACGATTAACACGGCCATCACAACAGATATAATATTAACACTCCAAAATTATCATTTTGTGACGACTACAATTACTATCACTATTAGTAATGTTGTTCCTACTTTTGGAACTATTACTTTATAACCATCACTACCACCATAAGTACTGTTTTTATTATTGTCATTATTATTATTATTATTGCCATTATTATTATTATGATTATCACAATTATTATAATTGTCATTATTATTTTATTAGTTATTTTTTAAGTTTTGTTATCACTATTATGATTATTGTTGTTATTATTGTAACCATCATTATAAATGGTAACATTAACGTTCATCATAACTAATAATATATCAATTATTATCAATAATAATATCACAACTAATTTTACTATTAACATAATTAAAATCGTTAATAACACAGCTGCAGTTGTTCTTAATAAAATACAAACATCATCGCCATGTCTACTGACAGAAACCAACTTAACCCACGTAGAGGTAGTAGAAGACCCATATCAATGACTGTGCGTCTACATATATGTGTGTGAGTGCGTGTGAGTATGTCTGCCGGTGCAAAGACACGATATAAAAAATGTCAAAGCCGCCTCCACCTGTCCCCTACTAAGAGAACATTGCTACCTTTATGAAACGCTACGATCTTGACACGTAGACAGAATAAAATTGCGACCATAAGTGTTGTCGAGCGTAAGAAAGTGTAACTGTGCCTAACCCAAGTATATGTATATGGGTGTGTATGTATGAACTAACATGTATACGCATGTATGTATAAGTGTCATCCCAAAACAAACACAGAACAAGAAAATTTCCCCTCCCGCCACACACAAATAAAGCATAAATAGATCGACTTTTGAAAGAATAAACCTGTTTGTCTGAAGATCGTGAAAGCGTGAAACCTAAGTTCACAAACAACTCTCTATGCAACTGCATATGTTAGCTCTATCACGGATATTGAGCACTTTCAACTAAATACCGCACGCACGCACGCACGCACGCACGCACGCGCACACACACACACACACACACACATATATATATATATAACACGCATATATATATATGTGTGTGTGTGTGTGTGTGTGTGTGTGATTATGATTTATCTCTTTGCAAGAATATCTTTAAATTATTTACCTTCACTTTAACTGATGAAATGCGTCTTTTTGTTATTCTTTAAAGATTGCCGACATGTCTTTTGAAAAATGCTTTTACAATGCAACAGCAACAGCAAGATAAGGAAGGTGGAAAACAGTAGAATTGGGACATTCACCGAGAAAAAGAATGATGATAATAATAGGAAGTAGAATCAAGCAAATATTTTATTCTTGACTTTATTTTAAATGTAGTACTACACTGGCATCTAGACATCATAATTTTAATCTGGGAATTGCTAAATATAACCATAAATTCAATTCTAATAATGCCTTCCATTGCCTGCTTCTTGCTTTCCTGTCAAGTAAACTCTACAAAGATTTAAATACAACGTCAATCATGATCTTTTTATGTCTTGGAATCCTGTTCTTTTTTTATTCTTCTTTCTACTCAGCAATTTTTTCTCTTTTCATTCACTCTGTTCTTTCAGCCTCAGTAACCGCTTTTGTCTGAGTGACTTTATCGGTTTGCTTGAAGTGAAATAATAAAAAAAATCACAGAGAAATTAGATTTTGACTAATATCAAGTTAATTTTGATTTATTTTTTAATTTATTATTTCATCGGCGAATCATATCAAGGTTTCCATATTGCTCTCTCTCTCTCTCTCTCTCTCTCTCTCTCTCTCTCTCCATATATATATATATATATATATATATATATATATATATATATATATGTATGTATGTATGTATATACATATATGCGTGTGTGTGTGTGTGTGTGTGTAGATAGAGAGAGAGAGGGATGTGCCCCGCCAGGTTAAAATGCCCAACACACGCCACATGATGAGCACACCAAGAAACCATGGTGGACATCTCAGTACGTCGGTGCCTCAACGAATCCTTCCAGGGTTAAGAGCGAAAGAAAATGTGTGTGTGTGTGTGTGTGTGTGTGTGTGTGTGTGTGTGTGTGTGTGTGTGTGTGTGTGTGTGTTGGAAAGAGAGAGAGTAAAATTCGATGGTTGACGCGTATATATATCAGACAATTTTGAAATGTCGACGATTCTGATGATGCCAACTCATCATCGAATATTCAGTCTTACATTTGCTTACACCTATGTTCAAAAATTTTTTTCTTTTCAAATAAAATGAATTGTCCAAAACTCTTTGATGTATTATAAGTTTACTTCTTCAATATTCTTTGGTTTCTTCGCTTTAATTGCCTTTTAATAATCGAGATAGATAGATAGATAGATAGATAGATAGATAGATAGATAGATAGATTTTGAATTTGTACTTATATTGTAACCTTTTAAAAATTCCCTTTTTATAAACAGGAAAGCATGTGTTAAATTCAAAGATTTGGAGTCTTCCATATATTTCGGTCCTCCTCTATTGTAAACTAACAGAAACATTCCTAGAATGTATCAAAATGATGACACAACCTCATAAAATCAAGATAATAATTCACAGTAAACTATTTTCTCTTACATTGAACTCTGCTTCTAGATATAAATCTTCACATGCTTTTTAAATTGAAACAATTAAAGTCACTAAATAAACACGAGGATAATTTTGGCTAATTTTCATAGTTGACCTTAAATTTCGAAATGGCATCTTTCGAAAATAATTGTTGCTTTTTTTAACATAGTGAACTGTTAATTAGTGCTATTAATAATAGAACCCTTTAAATATAGCCGCATTACTGAAAGTCGGCAATAATTTGTGATTTTTATGACTTTAATAGAACTTTTCGGGTCATCTGCTCGCCAACCTTCATCAGGTAAAGGTCGTACTAAATAAAATTAAAGGCTCTTTTCAACAGGATCCTGACTTCTTCTTCGGGATATATGTGTTCATTGGCTTCCCCCTAGATGCAAAACGTCACTTTATCGATTCATAATTTACGAACGTCTTCTCTTAATCAGAATGTCATCTGTTCCCTGCATGTTGTTAAGCATTCTCTATCTCTGAGATAACCATAAACATTTTCAACTCCTACAAAGATTTCGGGCTTAAGTTAAAAGTTAAAAAAGGGAAAAGAAAAGAAAAAATAATACGAATAAATCTCGAATCATAATAACGCTTACATCTATGAATTTTATAAAAATGTTAAAGTTTACGTTTATCCGCTCTTTCACTCGAATAAAATATTATGGTACAAGGCCATTTTTAAAATGGTAATTTCACCTTACAAAAAATTAATAACAGAAATTGCTCAATCTCTTTCGGCACTTCCATTGTGGGATCCTCAGACATCAGGGATTGACCATAACGCTCCCTCTTTAAGTGCAATAGAAGAAATGTTAGAGGGTGGGCTGTAGTTGAGTATATTATACCTTTTTTTATACAAATTGAACTTCTGATGATGATAAATTAAAGAAAGCTGGATTGTCTAAGATTTATTACTGATACAGTAAAAAAGAGAGGAGACTGGTCAAGGTTGGTCATCACTAGCTATCTTACACCTATCTAATCGGATTCACAACCCATTCATTCGTTACAATATACTCATTCACCATAAGAATTTATCCGTCACCATTCGCTTCTTCATACACCAAAACACCTCACACAAACTGGGCACCTACTGAGCAAAAACAACCCCATGAATTAAAAATCCCAATATATACAATTTTGTATGTATAAAAAGCTGGATTGTCTTGAAAACATGCCAAATACAACGATTACCATTACGTCACCATTACGTCGTATACAACGCCATAGCCAGACTCAGTTGGGAAATAAAGGGTTTTCATTCACAACATTAACTGTACGAATAAAACATTCATCGATATATCATTAAATTAATTAAATGTAAGTATTCTCTGTCAAACATACTTTTGTATTTCTCATTGATGGAATCGTATTATATTTTCTGATAGTATATCTCATTTTAAAATGTCAAAATTAAATCACCTTTAATCGTTAGGATCAAAATTATGGGAAGTTACTCTAGTTTGAATTTCTTATATGTGCAAGCAGTCTGTGTTAAGAATTTCTCATTCGAAATAATAGCGTGTATATAGCGATCAACTCTGGAACTAAACTCAATGTATAGATCAGATATTAAAGAACAAACTAATAATTCGGACTTGCCAAGCAGTGGATTATAACATATAAATATACGGAATTCTTACTCTAGTTCAGTAGCTAGTTTGAAAATGACACAAATTCTTGACTATCAAAAATATCAACTAATAACTGAGCACATTTAGATATCTAAATATTTCTAAGGAATTAATGATTTTTTTTTATAATGCGATATGATTTCTTAGTACTATAAATGTTATATCGAGTGGATACATGTGTCTGAGTAGATATCACCATTTCTTAAAACGTGTAATTAACGTCTACCGACATGGGCATTGGAAAGTCTTAATAAAGATCATGTGTCTTTCGGTAGTGTTCGAACTTGCATAGGTTAAGTGAGCCTTGCTCTGCTGTGTCCCAATAAAAAGGAGGATGCAAGTTCGAACCCTAGCGAATGGCACATTCTCTTTATTAAGACTCTCAAATACCCAGACTGGAAGCTGTCACTTACACTTGTTTGAAAATTGAGATGTCTACTCAACCATGCGCATTCCCCAAACGTGACGTTTATGGGAATAAGAAATACCTATAATCGTGGACATGTAAATTTGTATTTGTTTAATAAAGACGTACGCCTAACAAAAATAAAGTATACAAAAATAAAGGAACTTGCTATAATGACTATTTGACAAATCTTTTCTTTTATGTGCCGTGTTCCTTCAGGGCGTAGGTGACCATGGCCCTCTACATCTTCCTATCCCAAACCCTGTTCTACCGTCCATTTGCTCAGGCCTATGTTACGCGCGGCTTCCTCTGTCTTGTGAATATCAGATTTTCCTAGTCCTCCTTGAAATAAATAATAGACTCACTTGGTACAACATCAATGATGCTTTGTACCAAAATTGACTTCAGCTAACAAACATCATGTCTCATGTTTCCTCTTCTTCTTCTCTCTCTCCCTTCCCCTCTCACTCTCCCTTCCCCTCTCACTCTCTTTCATTTTTATACTTTCCGCTTCTTAATTAAATTCCACACTTTCTTCAATTTTACCCCAGCTTTATTCCCGCCACTGCTCTAGTTATTTCTTTATTCTTTGTTGTTTTTCTAATGTTGTTCAACATTTCCTTTCATTTATAATTTGTTGCCCATGCATCTCTTTTCTCTTCCTCTTTTGCAAACATTTTATGACTTCCATCATGTTTTATCGTTATTTTTCTGCCGCGTTTGTTTATATTACTTTATTCATAGCAAACTAAGCTGCTTTCCAATCCGATATTCTCGCATTTTATCTCATCCTAAGCCAATTCTATGACGATGTCAAAAAATAAAAATATAAAAGTCGCAGTATCCTAAATTAAAAGAGAAAGGCAATTCAAATGAGACTTTCTAAAAGATGCAGGAACATGCACAAAGTGAATAGTTTACCTCATTTGGGCGGAACAGTGTTACAATGTGTAAGTTATTTGAGTGATATACGCCGAACAGCTGCT
This sequence comes from Acanthosepion esculentum, assembly GCA_964036315.1. Lineage (NCBI taxonomy): Eukaryota > Metazoa > Mollusca > Cephalopoda > Sepiida > Sepiidae > Acanthosepion > Acanthosepion esculentum. Next base: position 54,238,737 of record OZ038503.1, on the reverse strand, counting down.
GTTGGCCTTAAATAACAAAAAGAAAAAGATGGAACAAAAATTTCTGACTGTCGTCTGGTACTCAAAGAATGCATTTGTCTATGAACAGAAAGAAAGAAAGAAAGAAAGAAAGACGCTACTATTTGAGTGTTATAATGTCTAGTGAGTAAGTAAGAAAACTAAACTGTCAGCGGAGATATTAACCTTTGTCTTGTTTATTAAATGAGTGCAAATATTTTGATTGAGGAAAAATATAAAGGAGAAAGTAAGAATATATATATATATATATGTATGTGTGTGTGTATAAAGATTTATCTAAAGGAAAACGTGACTAAAAGAAATTCTCAGAAATAAAACGAGACACAAAAATAATTGGAGAAAATCAAAAATTGTAAGACACAAAGGATTGCCTGATAATTTTTTTTTTTTGCTTGCACTTTCTTTCTCTTTCCCCCTCCTCCTCGTGCTTCTTTTTCTTCTTCTTCTTCTTCTTCTTCTTCTTCTAATATCATTAATATTATTAACTTATAGAACTCTCAGAAGATAAGACGTTTCATGGATGCCATGAAATATATATAACGTTGAGTTTTCATTTACGATCGACGGTACATTTAGTAGCTGCGTTCATGGTGTATATCAATGTCTGTCTATTTATCTACCTCCCACTTTTCTCTCTTTATTTTCTCTCTCCTCAAATACATATGAATACATCTGGGTGTATTTATCATAGTAATAGTTTTATGCAGACAATCATTTGTATATATTTATGTACATTACTATATATATATATTAATACATTTATAGATGGATATGAGTATGTATTGATTCATTAATCCTGGAGCAACCATCATATATACGTATATATATATATGTGTGTGTGTGTGTGTGTGTGTGTAAACGGTGTCCCAAAAAATGCACTCACTCTTTAAATGACAATAAATGCAGTGTTTATTGACTTGCAAAAAATATTAACGGTTTAAATCAAATATTAAATAAAATTAAATGCATGGATATGAAAAAAGTCAAAAAGTGAGTACATTTTGGGGCTACACCCTGTAGAAAAATAGACAAAAATTTATTTAATAAAGTTTTGTTAAATTGAGCCAACAATGTTTGGCTGTTTAATGTTTTGTTCATCTTTTTAAAATTTTCGAGTAATTTGTTGCACATTCAAATCTAACTTTTGAATAAACTGTTCAAAGTCCATGTTTTCAATCTGTTTTTGTTTGAATATTTTCAACCCTCTCAGACTTTATCAAAAACTAAATATTGTCAGTATTGTAAATAAAATTCTGTTGGCTACGTCCTGGCATTTTGCGAAATGCTAGAATTTAAATTCATATATACATATATCGTCTAATTGACGCCACATGGTTTCAAAGAGCTTTGCAGCACAGGAAAAAGGAATGTATCAAATATTTAATACTTTGTATTATTGTTTGATAGGAATATAAAATATTTTAAACACATTTTAAAATGCTTTCTCCTTTGTTCAAATATATTTTATTTAAAGTAAGCTGTTAGTTTTGTATCCCAACAGCTTCGAACATTTAGAGTCTTGTCAGTGAGTGCAACGGTGTATTTTGTTATTACCTAATAATTTGTCAGCTGTTGTATTTTGTTTGTTTGTTTTGTGAAGTGATGATCGATATGTGCACGAATTGCATTACATTTCGATAAATGAAAAGTCAAGCTTCGAAAGAGTGGGATACGGTTTAACTGAATTAAAAGCTAATCTTTATTAGTGATATTAGAGATGTACTCTCCCAACACATATAAGAATTCATAAATCGCAACGGTTTAACCTAGAGGAATGTTTGAGGCACCGAATTTATCCGCATGGATAAAACAATTTCAATTCATCTATTTTCTACCCATTCTGAAGGATTTCCGTCCCAAACTCTGACACTTAAGGCGGAGAATATAAAATTCAGAACGATTTTTTTAAAAGTCACTCATTTTCTTTCTCTTTTTTTAGTCTCAAGCAACGCCAGCTTAGGAAAAATAATATAAGATTTAATTATTTTAAACACACACAACTCATTTTTCGTTAACCATCTGATGAACCCATATAGGCGAAATGCATTATCGGATATTATTTTCGAATCATATATATGTGTGTGTGTGTGTGTGTGTGTGTGTGTGTGTGTGTGTGTGTGTGTGTGTGTGTGTGTGTGTGTGTGTGCGTATTCAGATAGATAGATAGATAGATAGATAGATAGATAGATAGATAGATAGATAGATAGATAGATATACTAGCTTAAAGGCCGCCCGCGAAGACCTCTTAATTTGGCCTTAATCTCAATTGGTTGGGAGGAGTAAAAGCGATAGGCAACAAGAAACTACAGAACTCAAATTTTATCGCTGCATTTAAGTATTGCATTAACATTTAAGCTTACCTTTTAAAAACTCAATGATAATTCTTCTGCCGCCACTTAATTTAAAGACAATTTAATATACGATTATTCCCAAATTTATTTCCAAATTATAATAATTATTATCGTACAAAACTATTCGTCGCAAAAAATCACGTAAATATATATATATATATATATATATATATATATATATATATATATATATATATATATATATATATATATATATATATACTCTTTATTTTATCGGGTAAACGTGTTTGAGGACATCTCTGTTTTTTCTTAAACAGCGATATTGATATCAGTCGGCCTAGATCGAAACGAAAAATCCTACGAAAACTGTTGCACCCGACCGAAATCGAAGCCACACCCCTTTTTCCATACAAAGGGTGCCGTTACCAATTCTCGGTAAGCACATATTTCTTTAGTAGAACTTTACGAACTAGGCCGGTTAATATTAATTTCATTGATTAAGGAATTAAATATATTAAAAATCCACTCAACGCGTGTACGCACTGAAAATAACACTTATAGTAATAAGAAATAATGTCGGATTAAAAATAAATTATATCGAGTTATATATATGTATACTACACTATGATCTTAGTCAAATACATAAGTATTAGGTTGGTGCAAAAATAATGTCGTTTTTTGACGTTCAACTTCATGTGAGAAAACGACATTATTTTTGCACCAACCTAATACATACGGACGGAAGGTGATGAAAAGTTTTCTCCTAAATCATTTCCCAAAATCTGAACAATGGACCTTACATCAGAATGTTTTCTTGAATCTCTTCTTAATCAGCCTGAGTCTCCTTCAGCGTTCCCTAGTATATCTGTATCGACTTTTTAAATATTAATATACTTTAAGAATATGTATGTATATGGATATTTTCACTGTGATAAAAATATTTGCTGCAATCTAAAATGTTTCTAACAGGCTGTGCGTTAATTTTATGCTCGTTGTCAAGTCGTTGTTAAGTATGCTATGTACAAATAGCGCAAGTCGAGACAGTGCACATTGTAAATTAGTATTCATTCGATTTTCCTAAATTTTAACAAATCTGGATCAAATTCCGTTAGAAAAAAATTGTATATAAAACCAGAAATATTTATTCTTCAAGAATAGATGCTAAAAGTGTAACTAGAAAATCAGTAACAAGTATTTTGGCCTTTGACAAAGCTCCATATTTTGAAAATTTATGGAAATTAGGCTAATTATAAGATTTCATTACTATTTTGGGTACTTATTTCAGCAGAGATTTATTTCTATTTCTCAAAATTTTTTTGAAAAACGACAGGAATTTTTTTTTAAATTTGCATACATATTTAATTAATTTTATAAAATCATAAATTAAATATTCTGGTAAGTACAATATTTTCCATACGTTTTAACGATTATTCCCAAGGAAGAATAAATGCTCAAAAGTACACAACCAAGTAATAAAAATAAAATGCAAAAGAAATTATGCTTTTGTTGTGTAATCTTTGTTTCATTTGCTAAATTACAATTTATATAAGAATAAAATATACTATATATTAAAAGCAATACATACGTATTTATGTTAATAATTTTAAAACGGTTTTTTCAAAGAATAATTGAATGATGTATTCTAATAAATTTTTTTAATCTGTATCACCTCATGCAAGGTAGTAAAGCCGCTAAGACATAAGGGGATTACTGGGCGTGAAAGAATTAGGAACAGAAACATTGCTGATGAGCGGAAAGAGAAAAGAGTATTCAGGTGGATAGCAGATGGCGACTGACATTGCATTTAAATTTTTGGAGATTAAAGTTGGCTGGAAAGCATGGAGCCGGAAGAGATAAGTGCAAGAAAAGAAACTGTTAGCATACAATTTCCGGTTACATCTAGCTAGCTCACTTGTAAATTGATGAGATATTGACGTCATAAATTCACGCGCTTAAATTCAATAAGTCTATGTACCATAGCGCGAAGACCTCACCCGAATAATTATCATGAAAGTATTTATAGACAACACACAGACAGACAACCTTACGGCGGTCGGAAATTGAGTGAAGCCGAAGCCGAGCCGCCAGATCAAGACCAATAATGATTCTTTTTCGAATTTTATCAAGATAAATAGCAAAGACATTAGACTATATGTGGCAGCAAGTATGGATGAATTATAGATATGTTTTATCTAGAGCATGACAGACTCTTTCCGCAATTATCGTTAGTACATCACTAGTTGACCTGGAGAAACGAAAGCCACATTGCTTGTCTGAAAAAAAAGGCCCTGCGATGAGATGATGAACTTATTTAAACTTAGTTAAATGTTTCTTTTATTCAACATTGTGCCCAGAAACGGCCTTATTATTAAGTAATAACTGTGCTACATAATTCATAAGAAATTAGAATTTAACCATGAAATAGTAAAATAATAATTTTCATAGATTTCCTGTTAATTCGAAAGTCATAACTGCGCATATGTGGAAGTTAAAAAGTGTCTAAAGTGCCTTTTTGCTCATCTGCTGTCTAAAGAGACGCGAAAATACTATCGTTCTTATTCAGTACAGCTTAAATAAAAAGGCACATTACTTCATACTGCAGATTAATATAAAAATACATTTTTTTTCTTTTTCGTTAAAAATAATTCACTTTCGAGATTTTCCTTTCCCTACTCAGAATTCTATTTTCCAGGAATAATTACCTTTTCTAAAATCCTCATACAGCTGTGTGGATACGAAAAACTAATGTGGTAGAAAAAAGTAATTATATTCGTTTTTAAATCCTTACTACAAAATGGTGAATCATTCATTTAAACTGTCATCAGCTAGTGTGAAGTTTGCAAAATTTATTTTCAGTCTTGCATCCAGAATTAAGTATAGATTGGCCAGATATACATCTACATATACTAGCAATAAAGTATATTTAGACAGCAAAAATTCGTTTAAACTAAAACCGAAAAGCAAAAATTGCTTTCGTCTCAATTAAATATATTATATATATGTTTCGTCTCAATTAAATATATATATATATATATATATATATATATATATATATATATATATATATATATATATATATATATGAGTAAAAACACAAGAGAAAAACTATTCTAAACCAACGCGTTTCGTCCACTGATGGACTTTATCAAGGTAATAAAAGTTTTTCAGAGGATGAAACGCGTAGGCTAAGCATAGTTTTTCCTCTCGTCATTTTGTTCCTTTACAGATAAACTGAAAATAATTTACAGACACACACATACACACACACACACACACATATATATATATATATATATATATATATATATATATATATATATATATATATATATATATATATATATATGTACACTGTTAGCATAGAACTTACGACTATATCTAGCCAGCTCAACTGTAAATTGATGTGACCTCAACGCCAGTCTAGTACTGCGCTTAAATTAAAAAAGTCTAGGTACCATGGGGAAGCCGAAATTTGGAAAATGAGTAGGGCCGAAAATTTTCCATTCTCCATCGTAGTACTAATAAAAAATATCTAGCTTTCAGGGAAAAAACATCTAAATTTACATCCATTATCTCAATAGCAATTTATAACATCTAGACACAACCAAAAAGATCTTCATCTCGATGAAAGCTTAATTGGCAACACTGAAGCAGTCCTTAATTCGTTATCATCTAAAATTATCCTCTATTTTGATTATTTTATCTCGGCTGACAGATTAACACCGTGAAATAATGTTACTTTATGAGGTAAGAAATTTTTTAGACGGATCTCTTACGCAAACTTTTTTTTCTTTGTCCGTCACTTTATTTTTTGAAGATTTTTAATTAGAGGCTTTCAAATTTATAAATTTTAATTACGGTAAGCAGCAAAATAATGTAGTTAACTATAAAAATGAAAATACTGATTTTTTAAAACAGGGTAATTCGGTTTCGAAATAGTTAAAACGAGCAATATTTTTTGTAAAAGAAATTTGAAGAGATTTTTTAGGAACAAAATCTGAAACTTAAGAATAAATTTAAGATTATTGCAATATATTTAACAAAACCGGAAGTGCTATTCAGTAATACTCTCACTTTTGAATAATACAAGACACTTAACTTAAAAGAGAGATCTTCTAAAAAGAATAGAATTGAGGGATTATTATCTAATATCGCTGATGTTTATTTTCAGCGCCCCCTCTCAATTACATGAGTGTGTGTGATAGAGAGAGAGTTTTTAGAGCCTGACATGTAGTTGAGCCACTCTCGTATATATGTACCTATGTTATGTTTTTGATTGATTTGATTAGATAAAAAACGACTCATTTGAAGGCTCCAAAATACGTGAATAAAAGTATTAAGTGCCTCGTTCAATCCCTAGGCCAGGGAATGAAAAACATACATTTTGGCCCAGAGGAGAACAATTCTACAAAAGATGTTTTAACTTAAAAGAATTAACTGTTACAAACTTTAAGATGGATAATGAAGTGAGAACAATCTCTTCCGGTGGACTGAAATACAAATTCAGTTCGAAATTCACAGAAGATAATAGAATATGAACGGCATCTAAATGATGACGGAAAAAACAATGGATTATAATATGAGTATAAGAAGTTATAATTCTGAGTCGATGATAAATTATTGTTATTTATTAATAACAATAATTATTATTATTATTATTATTATTATTATTATTATTATTATAACTTCAGAAATTCAAACGTCTCTCTCAGGCTTTATCTTACTCTCTCTCCCCTCTCTCCCCTCCTCCCCATATACATATATATATATATATATATATATATATATATATATATATATATATATATATATATATATATATATATTCTAATGAATTAATGGATTTATTTTTAATCCAACATGTTTCTTACTTTAAACGGTATAAATTAAACAATGTCTAATACGTCCATTTGCCTGCTCGTACGAGAAATTAAATAGGGTTAAAAAAAAAAAGCATTACTTAGAGTGAGGTCTTTTTGGCCGATTGGTAAACCATACTTGATCAAAAAGTAGTTACCCCTCAATCGAAAACGCAGGTTTGAGCCTTGCCGAAGGACACTATCTTTGCTTAGATTCCTCCAATAATCAGACCGATAAACGTATTACACACTATTTAATAAACGTGGTGTCTATTTCGAATAGAAACTGTAATAATAACGTTTGAAGTAATATTATTTTACTTCTAACGTTATTATTTAGAGTTGACTTTTTATTTATATTTATATATATTTAAAAAAAATATAACTATAAGAAATCCTATATTTATGGCTTGATGTTCTCAATATCAGGGATAGAGCGTATTTAAATAGGATAATGGACACTGAAGCCAGTGCCGGATATATATTTTTTGACATGAAAATCCTACTCTTATTAAAAGAGAAAATAATTCACTAAGACGAAAATGTTTAGAAACTGATTTAATCGCTAGTTCATCCACAATACATTTGCGTCCAGGTTCTTACAACGTTTCACTATTCTTATCACAATGTAGGATATTAAATAACAAAGATGATGGAAACAAAATAAAAAGGAAAAGAATCTAAATGAAATTGGCTAAATTATATACACAAAACACATTATAAAGAAAAAATCTCTAAATTTGAATTCCCGGCGTCTCTCATTCGTGCGCGTGTGTAGTCGCGTCAACATAAACGAGCCTCTAATCTGATGATGTTCTGAGGGACGAAAAGCGTCACGCGAAAGGTTTTTCCACTTTGTCATACATCGTTCCTCTAAAACTGTTCAAAATTTATATATTACTACACAATATATATATATATATATATATATATATATATATATATATATATATATATATATATATATTACGAAATGGACTAAGTTCGACAATTAATATATTTTCTCTTCATACGTTATTTTTATAGATACAGATATTTAAGTAAATGCTCTGTTTATAATAAACAGCTAATACTGTTTATTATAAACAGAGCATTCCAAGTAAGGTGCATTTTCAGTATATCTCTTTGTCAATTTATTGGCCAATATGAACAACTTAGATTTAATTCTTACGACTAAGATTATCTCATCATTGTATATAAAGATTTTGTTGCACAACTTAAGATAGAGTTTTTTGTTTGTTTTTTTTTTTGTTTTTCAAATCATTCGATTTCGATGATAATTCAGCCAACCGACTTTATTGACGTTAGCGATTAATTGTTAGCTGGAATATTTATTTACTCTTGCTAATTCACACAAATACAAACATGTGTGAGCGTGAGTTCATGTGTGAGTCTGTGTGTGACCTAGACAAACTACAGCACTTTAAATATATAGTTTCTACATAAAATACATGCTTTAAGTTTGTAATATTAAGCCAATTCAGGGTGTAGGCAATCATGGCTCTCCGGATATTCCTTTTACTTTTATTATCTGTAAATTGTTATGGCTTCTTGTGAAATATAGCAGAGAGGTTTCCGGATGCCTCCTCTACGCTTTATAATTCAGAATGGTTATTCTCTGAGACAGTTTATGTTTTCTGTGTTAATGTAATGACATAGGCTCTCCACTGATTCCTTTTCTTTATCATCTATGAATTGTCATTCCCATTTTGGAAAAGATAGTTGTCTTCTCCGCCATTTTGAATCCAGATTAATCTTTTTTGTAGACTGACTACTATCCAAATCTGGAGAGTCAATCCTTACCTGTTATTTAGGCCATAATTGGGAGTGGGAATATGAGATAGATTCATATTACAAGACAATTTGTTCAAATCGAAGGAAACAGGTTAAGCAAGAATTTGAACTCGGCTCGCCAATTCTACTTTCGCGTCGATAACCGTTACGCTCCCTGCAAATAATTAAAAGCATCACCAGCTGAGAAATAAACGCTGTGCGCCAGACATAGATAGACTGAATGTTAATAAAGTTCACTTAGTGCAGATATAAATACTAAAATAAATAAATAAATAAAAATAACCGACTTTCCATGTTTTTAAACCGTTGATAAACTCATCTATTACTCGTAAGTGTTTACTGTCCGCGAAACTTTCTAAAAATATTTATACAAATTCTTAACGTTTTTTTTAACGGCTTTAATTATGTATGGATGAATCTTCATAATTTGGCATGAATTCTATGAAGCAGTAATTACCTATCAGGTCATTCATATCTTTATGCAGCTTAGTAGTTCGACTGAGGCGGGGGTATGTGCCTACGGTAGTTAAATAAATATATTTACATTGAAAAATAAAATCCTGATGCTGAACATTTCAAGTAGAAGTATATACATGTTATCAATATGTTATCTGTCTGCCTATCTATCTATTGATCGATCGATGGTTCTATGGAGTGCGTTTGTATGTAACCTTATATATAAAATATTTTTGGCGTAAAGGTTATAACAAGTTTACGTTTAATGTACAATTAAATATGAAAAATTATCTGATAAGTTGAAAACAGTGTAAATAAGCAACCCAATACAAGTAAAATCAAATTTATGTATTATCATATATATATATATATATATATATATATATATATATATATATATATATACGAGATGTATATGAGTATGTCGGTGTACGTGTAATACTCTATATAAACGAGTTTTCATCATTTATATATCTAAAATGTAAATAAACGAAATACAACTTCCCTAGCAAAAAACTAAAATACACATAAATAAAAATATGTCACATGTCTAGAACCGGGACAAACCCAGACTAAGTCAGCAACAGATGAAAAAAGAGGGAAAATGGTAAATGAGCAAGTGTAGAGAAAAAAAAAAAAAAAAAGGGCAAAATGATCACGACGCACATCCGTGCAGATGGCCGTACGCGCGTGAACGCGCAGACGTAGAAATTGGTGCATGACAGCACGCGGACAAGCGCATACAAAACACAGAGATTACAGAAGAAAAATAACACCAGTGTTAAATGTGCATAAAAGGAAAAAATGAAAAAAATATATAACCAGTAAATAACATCAGTAAGCTAAGTGACAAATTTTACTCACATTAATCACACACACACACACGCACACACACACACACACACACACACACACACACACATATATATATATATATATATATATATATATATATATATATATATATATATATATATATATATGAAGAAATATAGTCTTAAAATGTACTATATTTATGGGATATCAGAGATAGAGCGTGTGTAAATATAAAAAAGTGATAATAGAAGTCAACACTTAGAGGCGACAGTCTGTTTCATGCTAGATGCAATCGTCAGGCCACGAGTGCTGTTATTTTTCTTGGCTATTTATATATACGGGTCAATGGTACATTGTGGGTAGTCTATTTTGGCGGTTATTTTACCGGAAGTCGTTTATTTGTTTATTTATTTATTCGGGTTAAATTATTTTGCTTGTTTTCATTTATTTTTGTTTTTTATTTTTATTTTTTATCTTATATATTTATTTATTTTTATTTTGATCGGTGTTTTTATTAACGTAGTAAAAATTTGTTTATATAGCTTATTTAATAGTTTTGTTTTTGTTTGGGAAGATAATTAAAGCTATTTGTTCAATTTTGGGGTTGATTGTTGTAGTTTGTTCTAACTATTATTTTGGCGGGAACAGTTTTTAATTTGTTTATTACTTCATGTATTTATTTGGATTGATTATCTTTATTTGTTTTTTCTAACGGCTAGTTTATCGGTATGGGTTGTTAGTTTATTTATATATTTGGATGTATTTAGATCAATTTATTTTACTTGTTGTTAATTATTTGTTATACTGTATATTTTCTCTTTTTGGTTTTCGATTTTTTAAGTAACGTAGTATATTATTTTTTATTCATTTTTTTTATCGTTATATAACAGTTATAGCTATTTTTTTCGTCCGATTTTTTGTTTTGATTTTTATAGTCTAACTAATATTTTGATCATAATAGTTTGTAATTTGTTTCTTATTTACTTTATTTATTGATTTTGTTTCTTATTTTTATTCTATTTCGTCTATTCTAACAGTTGTGATTTGGTAATTTGTTTGGATTAATTTATTTTGCTTATTTTATTGTCATTTTGTTTGTTTATGTATTTATTTATTTTTTCCATTTTCGATTTTTAAGTAACGTAGTAGAAATTTGTTTTCATGTCTGCATTTTGAGATGAGCTCGGATCTTTTACTTAATAATTTATTTTGGTCTGGGAAGGTAATGAGAGCTATTTTTTCCTCCAAGCAAAGTTTGCAAGTTTTTGATTGGTTGTTGTAGGCTGACGATCTTTTCCTTATTTTCCAAGATATTTTTGATGTGGTGTGCGTTTTGTTTTTAATTTCCCAGATATACTTAGAAAGCATTTTTCAGTTCGCAAGTGCAATAAAACCATCTCAGTTATAGGCTGATATTATTTTTTCATGCAACTGAAAGTAAATCGCGTTCTGAAAAGTAAAAGACACGTGCATAAACATGGAAATTGTGTGTATGTGTTAAGTCTGAGATGTAAAGAACTCTAGTGTAAAAATGGCACAAGAAATGAACTACTTGCCATTAAAAGACATTTACAATTATAATTTAAAACTGGCATTTCTGTTTACGCTTATAGCTATGCCTTTTGTTGATATTTTGTGCTAAGAATTGTTTGTAGAGTTGGCTCAGTTAAAGTTACGAAAAACTTTATAATAATTTGAGAAAATGTTTTGTTGCAAAGATAGTCATCACACTTAACGAGTAATTTGGCGGTGGGAAGAAATGAGTTTTATATTTTGTCCGAAAAAGACAATTTTACTCTTTAGTCATATTCCATGTTTAATTATCTACTTGATGAAAGGGAAACGAAGTGTGTATAGATGAATCTAAACCAGTGTTTCTCAACCTTTTTAAGCAACGGCACACCTAAGAGCAAATGAAAATATCACGACACACTTAACAACATTTTTAAAGGGTATACATTTAAATATTGTGAAATAAACCATAGATTTTTTTTAAATACACACATAAATATGAACTTTCTTTATTTCAATGTTTCTATTCAACTACTCTTGCAGCTTATTTAGTGTCTGTGCCTGGTGTTTTTTCGTGATATCTTCAATGTTTGGTCGAATGTGCGATAAGCAAACCCACATTTCTTCTTCCATTGAGTGTAGTCTTTCTCGCTTCTTATGTTTGATGTTATTTAGGATGGAGAAGTCTAATTCACACAAATAAAAAGTAAAAAATTTCAATAAAACTGATAAAGCCTTTTTAGCTAAAGTGGAATATTCCTTTTGTATTGAAATCTAAAATATATCAATGGTTACCGTCGGATGTTTTATTTCGAGCCATCGATCACTATAAATGGTGGACAATTCTACTTTTTCTTCTTTCTATAACTGAAGTCCAATATTAGAGGGAATATTTATGAAGGGATTTCGAATCCAATCATACTTTTCTGTGCTCAATGACCGAAACAAATAGACCGCCTTGAGGTGCCCATCTCCCTATTTTATGCATGATGTACTCTCCGGTGTAACAATATTTTTTACAAGACGGGAGAGTCCACCATACAAAATAGGGAGCTACTAATCAATTACTCTTCATATACATGCGTTGACAGTATTACGCGGCACACTTGAAAGGATCACACTAGTGTTGAGAATCAATGATCTAAACAGATATAAATAGTTTGGCAGCATTTGCAACCTGGTGAAAAAGACTTTACATTGAATAAAAAAAATTATATTACTTAAAAATGATTTTATATTACAATTAATTTATAAGAACGTTTTATTTATTTTTTATTTATCGATTTATTTATTTTACTATTACTTAAAAATATTTTTCTAATTCTTGACATTTTACACTGCATATTCGAAACAAAGGAAATTTAGAAGAATCCTTAAGTCGTTATTTTTTAAATAAGTTCTTGATTGAAATTAAAGAATATTTTTCAGGAAACAGGTCTATATTTTGGGTTGGTATTTTCATCGCGATATGATCGAGACAAATCTCCACGTTTTCTAATCAGAAATATCAAGTAAAGATCAGTAAACATAAAAGGGCTGCGATATACGGGATTAACAGTTCTGTTGTCATTAAGCAATAATCCCTGTAAAATGTTAGGTACGCATTGATATTATCAATTCCGAAATATCGAGTACTGTTGTCAAAATCATTAAGCCCATTGATTGTAGCTTTGAGAAAGATCTAATGATCTTCACTTTATCACGCCTCTATTGTTCTGTCTTGGATGTGCAATGCGAGTAAGCATTTTTCTCTGGCCACATAATAACGCTTTCCTCGCAATTGCAAGGCATTGTTAACCAGCAGCTTGTCATTGACTTGCATCGAGATTTCTTTTTACTTTCCGATGCCTTCTTTGTTCACGACCTTTCTTTTTATCTGCTTGACACATCTCTTCTTTTTCCTCCCTCATTTACAATGCATAGGTTTCATCTTATTAATAATTCCTTTCTCTCCCCCTTCTTTACTAACCAGTTTTTATCTTTTACTTTTCCTTACTTACTATTTCTGTCTTATTATTTTTGCCTGCGCTCCCTGCTTCCGTTCTCGCTATCTCTTGCATTCCTAATTGATATTTTTTCTTCACGCTTTCTGTTGTCAATCAGAATGTTACTCTCTGTTTCTTTGTCTTTCCCATCCTCACTTTCCTCATTCTTCTTGTTCTATATTCAATTATATGACAATTATTATTTCAACATTTTCAAGGTTCGGAGTATATAAAACTTTTTCAAGGAAGACGTATAAATCGTAAAATGAGTTACTTCTTTGTAATTGGAGATCTTTTCAGTGAGCGTCAACTAAAGGAATGAATCAAAAATAAAATCTCGTTTTATTTCTGTTAATGTTCTTTTATTAATGATGACTTTTATCGTGAGCTTTGTAGCCGTCTGATGCAGTCTATCATATTTCATATGATCTATGTAATAATAAAGGGTTTTTGCTGTTATCCACCAAAAATCATTCACGTATATTCTGTTGTCAAAAGACAAATTAACTCCTTGTAGGCCTATTCTTATTCTTAGGAATTTACTGAAATGGCCTAAATCTGAAATTAAATTAAAAAAAAGTGATAGGATGTCTTGTCGTTTATTACGTTTTAAGCAATCAAAAGAGAATATTCCCTTTGCCATGTACACCTTAAAACAATCATATATCTATATATAGAATACACCACATATTTATATTTCTTGTAACTTTTTGACTTTAACTAGAGCTATCTTCCTTGCATTAGGTAGAAATACTTTTGTTACGACAATAGTAAGTTGTTCCATGATATTTATGAAACCGTGAAATGAAAAGACCGACTATGTGAAAGAACGGAGTACAACAAGAATAAGATTCGGAAAATATATTTTAGAACTCCTATGTTAAAACCATATTAGTAAATACTTAAAAATACTACTTTCATGTATGCTATCATTTTGGGGTCTAAACGAGTATTTAATAAACAGTAAAGATCTTTCATATTTTCTTCTCGAAATAAAAGTTAATCTAACAAAATTATAGATGTATGCTTCATTCTTTCTCCAGTGACTTTATTTGGTCTTGCGGTAGATTTGTTGTAAAACGTCAGCAATTTTTGATTGGAAAACGAAAACTCAGATTTCATAACAGTGTCAAGAAATTTTTTTTTACTTCTGTCTTGAGTGTCTTCCGGTTTTCATCATTTGCATAATCATCTCTCTCTCTCTCTCTCTCTCTCTCTCTCTCTCTCTCTCTCTCTCTCTCTCTCTCACGCGTTTAAGGCGAGTAAATGTTTCTAAATAAAATTCTCAAGATTAAGAAATAGATCATCGATAGCAAATAAAATGTTCAACGGTTTATCTACTGATTCAGAGTTTCGCAGAGGTAAATCCACTCTTCAGTGGAAAAATAAGTCAATACGTATTCGCAGGCTTCAAGAAACACACTTTGTTTCTGAACACCATATGCCTTTTTATAGTTTCTGTGTCACTTCAGTACAAATGTCCCTCCTTCATATGTCTGATACAGTGTATCCCGGATATAAGAGAGTTGTCGGGACCGGAAAAGAAGTATCTTATATTCGGGTTTCTCTTATATCCGGGTTTGGTCTATTATATATACATTAACACAGGCTCTAATTTGAGACCAGATATAATCGCTCTTATATCCGGGTTTCTCTTATATCAGGGTCTCTTATATCCGGGTTACACTGTATTAGCTATTTTAATACATTAATTTGTTTTAATCGTGTTCACCACATGCAAGGCAATAAAGCCACGAAGACACAAGGGCTTACTGGGTATGGAAGAATTAGGAACAAAATTATTAGTGAAGAGAAAATAGTAATCAGGAAGACAATAGATAGCAATTGGCATTGCATTTAAATTTTTGTAGATTAAAGTTGGCTGGAAAGCATAGAGCCGGAAGGGTGTTCCACTAGCGAGAAGAGCGAGAAAAGAAACTGTTAGCATAGAACTTGCGATTACATCTAGCCAACTCAACTGTAAGTTGATGAGATCTCGACGTCCGTCTAAGTACTACGCTTAAACTCATAGAGACTACGTACCATAGCGAGGAGCTCATCCGAACGATTTCCATGAAGGTGCTTATAGAAAAGACACAGGCAACCTTAATGGTAAAAATGCGACATACTTATGAAAGCATACTAAGGACATGTATGTGTTTTTGTTTCTATGTTTAGTCGTTCATTTACTCCTATTTTTAATCCTACTAATTAGGAAAAATATTTTTTTTCTTTTAATATTAATTGTTACTTATAGCTGTAATATAACCGCTTTATATTGTCTACCCCAGGCAAGAAAGAGAACTGGCATATACTTAGGGTTTGGCGCCAATGACTGGTCTTCTTTCTATTCTTTTCAATGCCTTTTTTCATTGTTTGTTAAGGGCTGTTGAGGGACGAATGTCCTTGAGTCGTTTCAGTTTAATACGCAGTGTGAATTTCGGTCACTCTAGACATCCTCACCCCAAAACTAGTTTAATTTTAAGCTGAAAATATTTAAATATTTATTAGTTAAAGTAATAGTCTGTTTTGTTGCGGTTTTAAAAGTGGCAGATAGTGTCAAAATATTGGGAATAGGTAATAAAGATGACTTGAATGAGGCAATTATTACCAGAGTAAACTACGCAGAAATTACTTTCGAGTTTCAATAAGAACGCTCAGTTCACCAATATTATAATTATTGTTTTATTTCCTTTGGCTTCTGGTGTTGACTCATTTCTTTCCGGGTCCCAACCAGAGACCTAAGGTCAGAAATGGCATCATGACATTTTCCACTGAGCAGTTTAGAAAATAAATTGCAGATATTTTACATAGATAAAGCCCTTCGTAAGATGCGGGTACAATTTTTTGTATTTCTTTAAGGCATGGGTTATCAGGGATTCCTTCAATGAATCTATTGGAATCTTTTCCATTTAATCCGAGGGCTCCAACTACAACTGGAATTGTTAGTGTCCTCGTGCGCCACATTTCTGAGATTTCTATATCAAAGTACTTGTATTTTGATAGTTTTCTGAAGATCTTCAAAGATGTCTATAAGGAGACACATGTCTATAAGGAGACACATGTCGTCGTTGCGGTCTCTAATCACAATGTGAGGCTGATTAGCTTTGATTGCTCTGTGTTTAAAGTTCCATAAAATTGTAACAGTACCTATCTCCGTAACCGGCTCTGGGTGGTGTTCATACCAATTTCTTGCAGTTTCCTTTCCGTAAGTGTTGCAGATTTTCCAGTGCAGATATTATTATTGTTATTATTATTATTATTGTTATTATTGAATGAGAACGCTAGAGTACAAATATGTTTGGGGTTTTTTTTTTTAAGCGTACCACCCCAAGCAAGGCTGGAGGTCACTATCACGCAAGGGGTTATAGAAGGGTTGGAGGAAGAGCAGATAGGAGTGGTAAAGGAGAGGATGTGGAGAAAGACAGTGGATCGATCAAGGCAAGGGGGTTACAGAAGATTTGGAGCGAGAGCAGATAGGAATGAAAGGTGAAAGGATGTGGAGAAGGGAAGTGGATAGATCAAGGCAACTGGAGATGTCGATTGACGTTACACTTAAATAGTTGGAGATTGTATTTGTCAGGGAAACAGTAATAGAGAAGGGAGTTCCACAGGCGAGATGTGCGAGACATAAAGCTATTGGAGTAGAAGAGACGTCTACATCTAACAGTTTCAACGGTGAAGAGGTGGGAACGGGATGCCAGCCTCGTAGGACGTTTAAATTCATGAGGCCTAGGGACAAGCGAAAGCAGCTCCTCGGAGCAATTACCGTGAAAGTATTTGTAAAAAAGACAGAGCGAGGCAACATCGCGTCTGTGAGAGAGCGACTGCAGACGGGATGACAGATCAGGGCCAATCACATTGCATATCCGTCTCTGGATCTTATCAAGAACCCTGAGGCAAACAGCAGGGGCTCCAGCCCATATATGGCAGCAATACCCCATGCAAGGGCGAATGGTCGATTTATAAACTTGGAGGATCGATTCCGGGGAGAAAAATCTTCTGGCTCGGCACAGGGAACCAACTTTCCTTGCGGTGGATGATGCAACTGACTCGATGTATTTGTTCCATCTCAGATCAGCGGACAGCTGTGAAGCCCATATACCCCTCAGCGCCGGGTTTCTATACCGGACACAAGCATCACAGACAAATGATAAAAGCAGCGTATAATCTTGCAGGCGGGGCCCAAACGGTGTGATTGAAGGCATTCCGCAATTAACATTAGTTCAGTAACTGTTGCTTCGATGACAGCAACTTGTTCAAATTACAAATCTAAATTGATTGTCCATACTTCAATGCTAAAATAGTTTTTGTCCATTTAAAATGCCCAAAATTAAAAAATGGAGAGTTTTACTTTTATTAAAAAATTTACATAATCAGTTTAAAAGCTGAACGAGTCAGGAAAATGACTTGAAAGTGCCCGCTTCTACTCTTTTTCTGTTATCCAGCTGTAAGTGAAATTAGCCCTCGCGACGCGCGACACACATGTCCATTTCAATTTCATTCAAATTGTGTGTGTGTTTGTGTTTGTGCGTTCGTGCGTGCGTGCGTGTACTTTTGCTTGTACACATATATATTTTAATTCAATAACACGCCTTTTCTATTTCTACAAAATTTTATTCAAAACTTTAAACAATCTATTTATTATCCAATAATGTTTTTGCTTCCATCTTTATGATTTTATTGTTCAGGCTAGGGTAGGGGTTGTCAAGACTGAATGATAGGGAAGTGTATTATTCCAATGTCTTAGTTGGAACTCAGTCAAATTGTGCACGTGTGCTTGTGTGTTTATTAAATTGTAAAAGTACATTTAAGTCACGCACTACATAAGATATATACACTCACGGGATATATAGAAGGTGAGAAAGACAGAGGGAAACAGCGCATAAGCTACCTAACGAGCTTATGTAAATGGTTGCCTGTACAGGGATGAGGAGAGATAGAACTTTACTAAGAGCTACAAAGGTCAGGAAATTGTGAAAGAGCTGTGATCACCTACGTCCTAAAGTGACACGGCACATAGAAGAAGAAGAAGAAGAAGAAGAAGAAGAAGAAGAAGAAGAAGAAGAAGAAGAAGAAGAAGAAGGAGAAGGAAGAAGAAAATAATGTAGTAGTAGTTTCTTCTTTACTTCTGCACAAATTTTCAATATCTTAGCTGCTTTAACAATGCCGTCATCCGAACGGTTCGATCTCTTCCTTGATTTCTATTTGTTCCAATCTTTTTCCCAGACTCTTTTGATACCAGTGATTCCATAATGAGTGTCACGACAATTATCTTTTTATTCTATAAGTTCCTCACCCCCTCCTCGCAAGAAGCAGACATTTAGTTATTGTTTCACTTTCTTTCAAGATCTACTCCGACTCCACCACAAAAGCGAAGTCAACTCTCTGCTTGTTGTTTAACTTAATACCAAATCCAGTCTTCTGTATCATTTCATTCATTTGCATGTTCAACTCAGATGTTTGGTGATTTTCACTGGAGACTGATTTTTCTGTTTCCTCCTAGACCCCAATGATGCTGCTGTATGGACAGTTTCAGTACTTCCTCGAATTTTCCATCACTTCAAGTGTGCCAAATATTACACGTGTCACCCTACTTTCTAT
This sequence comes from Acanthosepion esculentum, assembly GCA_964036315.1. Taxonomy (NCBI): domain Eukaryota; kingdom Metazoa; phylum Mollusca; class Cephalopoda; order Sepiida; family Sepiidae; genus Acanthosepion; species Acanthosepion esculentum. The sequence continues at coordinate 54,219,381 of OZ038503.1, read as the reverse complement.
GTTCCCGGGCAAGTTCATGGTACTTCTCCAATTCTCCACTTTATTTAGTTTTCCTGCCTGTATAACAATCATCTCTCTGACCTGGATGGTCCTCTTTTTTCCTATTACGACCGTCAAATCCAGTCTTTTCATATAGGTGGAATAATAAAACAAAGAGAGGTTGAGTGAGAAAGATAATGTTTACTTTTCTTGCCTCTTCTTACCACACTTTCATTTCTTTTTCTTTTCTTTCTTTTTTGTCTAAGGTGTTCTCTATTCGATCCGGTTCAAGTCATTTTATTTTCTATTTCATTTGTTTGTCGTCTGCCTGAATTCTCCTGGAGTTTCTTTTAGATTTGTTGCGAGGGAGAATATTTCCCTACAAGTTTGAACTCGGCTGTCGGACGAAAGACATAAAAATACTCCTACACCAAGAGGAGTAGCAGGAGGAGCAGTAGCTTTTGCTGAAAACTGTTAGTCATTCACGGCTAAACATTCTCTTCCCTCGTTTCTATTCTACATTATGTTTCCCTGTACCAAAAGGTAATAAACTTGTTGCTAAACCAATTCCGGTTTTCTACTATTGTTTTTGATAACTCAGTTACAAGATTCTTCTTTGATCATTTGTTGTTGTCTTTTTTGTTTCAAGTTTTTTACGTCATTCTTTCTCTACTCTGCCCTTTTAATTCTGTTTCTCGTTTTATAACATAATACACAGCATCTTCTATGCTGATCAATTCTCTTACTCGTCTCTTTACTAACTTATTCTCTAGATTTCAAAGTTTTCGCTATTCTCATATATATTTCAATTAACTTTCTAGTTTATCAATTCAACGTTTTGAATTTATCTGGAGACCTAATTATGGACACTACCAGTGTAGACATATATTTGTAGTTTGCTTTCTAAAAAGCACGAAATATTCTAAAACATCTTTTTATTATAGTTTTCCTTTCTTCGTTTATGGAATCTTTTCACATTGCTCCAAAGTATGCCTACCATTCAATATCATATGTTTTCGTCAGGTCGGTTAATTCCTTCTCGCATAATTTTCTACTCCAATTTCTATACCATCATGTCATCTAGAAAATACTATTTCAACTAATATTTCTATCTTAGTTTTGTTTTCCAGAAATAATTGAAGTAACTGCATGTATTAAGCGACTTTTCCATTAAATTGGTGAAGTTTTCGATTTGCAGAATTATGGCTATATAAAAGAGTTTTCCTGCATTTATATTGATCTTGCGTAGAGATTTTTTTCCTCAAATTAAATAAGACTCTTTCAATATTTCCTTTCGTAATCATTTTAGATATTGTAAAATCCCGATTTGAAGACTCATCCATTTTGATATAATTGACTACCACAATTATTTCTTAGGTCTTTTAAATTGTTTGATCGTAGGATCATTTGGTTCGATACCTAATTTTTTACTATTGTTTCACTTTTCTGTTGTAATCTAGTTGTCTAATAAGTGGTAAACTGCTTCCATTACATATTTAATGCGGAGTTGATACTTCAGGTAGGTATGGCATGTCATGGGTTTGAAATTGTTGTTATTTTGTCTTTTCTTAATTAAATCTCCTTGGCTATTTACCATCTATTCTGGTGGTTTTCATTCCATTTTAGTTTCAATGTTCACTGTGACGAACAAATCTAATACGACATACAGCATATTTCTAGTAATGTATTATATCGATAAACAAATACAGGTAAATATGTGCGAATATATACATATATATATGTGTGTGTGTGTGTGTGTGTGTGTGTGTGTGTGTGTAAAGCAAGAGACTTAGGTAAAAGAGCATGATTAATTAATTTTAGTTTTTTCCATACCTTAAACTGCAAGCCCTTCATTCCCATGTATTACTACTACGTGTAACAGCATTAGCAATTGGTAATTGCAAAAGGCTTTCAGTAACAATAGAAAATGTTGTTATTAATAGAAGTAATAATTACTTTGGCATCAGTCATAATGAACGTAATTTTGTAATAAGCTGGTTCAACTAAAACATTAGCACTGAATTGGTTTCACTCGACCAGCACAACTGAGAACTCCTCTTACCTGTTACCGCCAATCCGGACAACTAATTTGCACAGGTGCCTTACTTACCTGGCATTGATTAATGAAGTACTAGCTCTAAGTCTGACATTATATGTGCTAATTGAACGTATTCTGTAAATTTATTGAATTTGAATTTGAAACAGGTGTAAAATCTATAAAAAATGGGAGCTGGTTACGACGCTATCAAGATATTGGAACGATAGTTGAAGAGGAATGTTATTTTGATAAAAAATGACATTATAAATGCAATATATATATATATATATATATATATATATATATATATATATATATATATATATATATATATATATTGTGTGTGTGTGTGTGTGTGTTCAGGTAGGAATTATTCTTTGAGATAAATGCTATAAATGCTAACAGACGTTTTGTGTCGATTTTATTGATCAAGTTTTCAAATTTATTTGTAAGATAGGACCCCCACCTATAAAAAAAATCTGCTCTGTATCGTAAAATAAAAAGTGCAATAAAACTAAGACATTATTTAATTAAAAAAGCTTTTCATTGCTGTTTTGAATAAGATTTATTATGGATACTATTGTCTAAAGAAAAAAACATTTTTGTAACACTTAATGTTTATATTAGTTATAATCACAAATCCTCGGAGAATTTAAATCATCAATTTTTTTTTATCAAATAAGAAACATTTTTGAAAATAAGGATGTCTATACGCAACATTATCAGAAAATAAGAACGGTAACTACAGAAAATAAATAATTGATTGATAATTTTCTAACATTTCCTCACAAAGTGTCTTCGTAAGACTATAAAGTCAAAGTACCTAAAATTTAATAAAATATTAGATTGTTTAAAGTATTTTCTTAAATTTTAAAGATTATTGGGTAGTTAAAAAATACATAAAAATGCATTCACGTTGTTATATTCGTCAAGTAATTGGTACAGTTTTTCAGTCTTTGACATTTTTTTTCCTTCGGACATCCCTTAGAAAAAAAAATCCCCAAAGGTTTTTTTTTCTTGTCTTGGTAGGTAGGCGGAGGTAGGAAATGGCTCGGTGTGGGAAAGTCGTGTTGGGGAAGCTGCGTGACGAGTTTGAAGACCGAAACATAATTATTTTTCATTTTGGATTTTTGTTTGTTTTTGCTTGACTCATGTTCGCTCTTTTGTTATGCTTTTATAATAATGTAGTTTCAATTATTTTCTTACTTTGTATTTTTTATTTCTTTCTTAAGTTGCATGTAATTAAACGTTTCATGCTTTTCAAAGGCTTACCATGTACTTAATGTATCTTGCTACATTATCTGCAGATGCTAGATGACTTCGAGTTGTATGTTTTAATTAGGATACTGCTGCTTTATTCACTAGCAAAAAACGGAAATTTTAATTCTGAAATAAAAAAAATCATGTGGCTTGATGAAGGACCTATGTCGCTCGAATCTATGAACCTCAAATGTCACTAGAATCTATTAACTTTGAATGTTGCTTGAAATATATGAACTGTCATATACCGAGTGATATTTTAGTCTATTTTTCTTTTCCTGTACGATTTTCATCGTGTTCATCAACATGCAAGAGTATTTCGAGCGAGGAGCGCTTCATCGCAGTGTAAAAGTCAGCAGGCTGGATTTGTAGATAACTAATAGTGTCTTCAATCTTCACCGGGTGCCTCATAATTTTGGTCTTGTGCCAAAAATAAACTACACTTAGTAAATAACAACAGTATTTCAAACAAATCACAAATAGTTATTTTTCAGTAACAAATCTGACTCTTCCATCGTGTCATTCAGCGGGAGGTGATTCTGCAAGTGTTGACGACAACATTTAAATAAGAACTGAATCCACTTATTGCTTTTGTTGTATAGATCTGCGTATGTGTTGTCTGCATGTATGTGTATGTGAACAGTCTTATTTATTTTATTCATGAAGATGACACCTTCAATTGCCAAGTCTACAAATGGCAACAAAAGCCATTAGGTTATTGCTGGAAACTAACCATTGCATTTTTGTTGTTATAGGAACTACTGTTGACGGCGATACAGAATATACGAAAAGGTCTAATTTGATATTTATTACGCTTACTCGCCTTGGGTAGCAAAAGGCTACAATGGTGGGGCACCCAGTAAGAATCAAACATGCTAGTAATGGTTTCGAAACTTAGGTAAATATCTCGCACTTATTGGAAAGTTTGTTATTTCCATGGGATTACAAAGATTTATATACGATGGCCATGGAATTGATATAGGTGTTTCTTTTTCAAGTGAAAGTATAATTTGTCACCTCTCTGGCTACAATTTCGTAAATTTTTGTCCATAGGGAAAATTCTATAGCCCCTGTCTCCCAGTGTGGTGTATGCCATTGCTAGCATTAGTAAACTCTCTCTTTTCCTCTTCCTCTTTCTGTCTTTTCCTCTTTCTCTCTCACTCCCTCTTGTACCAGTGACAAAGTTTTTGTCAATATGACTGGTGATAGAAATCAGTACATAGACAGAATTACAATTTTTCCAAAGATATTAGTACAGACTTGAGCAAATGTTTAGTATCATTATATAGGTTAAAATTGTGTTTCTGGAATTAATACAAAATGTACATAGGGAAATGATGTGTGTTAGTAGGTTATAGAATAGCATCCGAACAAAAGTGGAAATAATGTGACAAAGTGCAAAAACTGTTCAGACAACGCGTTTTGCCTCTTTATAGCAGGCGTAATGAGGTTAGAATTTTTTTAAAAACACTCCTGGCTAAAGGAAATGTGTTGAGCGCTGGAATTTCGAAAAAGACGTAATAAATATCTTTATCAGAACAAAAGAAAAAAATCTTTTGATTGTAACAATCAAAAGATTTTTTTCTTTTGTTTTTTCGTATTGAAGCCGTTAACGCCTGCTAGATTTCAAACCACCCGCTTTGACTAGATCTCTGTATTTAGGTAAATGAAAAGAAAACAAAGAACATATAAATCTAAAAATATTTTTTAATATAAGTACCAAAGATTTTAACAATAATTACAAATATTTTAGCGAATAAACGTTTTAGGCACTTGAATATAACTTAGTAAAATGAGAATTTAAGTTAGTTTAGCATCGTGTAGAAACAAATAGAATTCACATTTTATTCAATTTACATATTTTATCGCTAAAGGCTATGTTTCAACTGAGGGTCGAAACCTTGTTGGTCTTTGTGAGGAAGGTAAATTGACTCTCCTCGACGAATATCCCGCTTTAGTGTGCAACAGTTTTATAAATGGTATTCTGAAGTGTAATGTTTTTCAGATCAACAACTATTTGGTCATAAACACAAATTGCATCAACGAGACGAAAGAATAATCGTCATTTTATCAAAGCATCTTTATTTTTAATCATTTCACCCAAAGCAAGACAATGATGTCACTAGGGCAAAGGGCCGATAACTTTACGGAACTTTCTTTGGATTATGTCGGAAATCTCGAGACATATAAAAACGAGCACCAGACCAGATATGGTAGCAATATTGGTGCATGGACGAACAGTAGATTTATAAATGTGCAAGATTGACTCTGGCGAGAAAGAATATCTGGCACAGTGAACCAACATTTCTAGTAGGAGATCTAGTAATTGAATCAATATAATAACGGGAAGCAAATAAACGGTAGGGAGTTCCACAGGCAGAACGTGCGAGAAAATAAACAGTTGGAGTAGAGGTGGTGGTTGCATTTAGGTATTTCAACTGTCAACAAGGTGGGACCTAGATGCCAATTGCCATAAAAATATTTATAGAAAAGACAATGGGAAGCCACGTCACGTCGGTGAGAAAGTGAAAATTCAGCAATGACCATTAATACATCGACGGTTGAAAGAAGCAAAAGCCATATTGTATATATGACCCGCCCCCATCAAATATATAAAAATTCGTATCTCTTTCAACAGGATGCTATGAGATGTCATACTTCGAAGTATATAAATTATTTATAAGAAAAGGACATCGTACATTTGGAAAATTGGCAAAGCCAATGTTCTGATTTTATAATTATAAGAAAGGAGAAAGTGAAATATAAATGGTCAAATACTGTTGATTCGCTTTGGGAGATCACAAAGACTGACTGATCTTTCGTTTGTTTTAGAATTTATATTCCTCATTACTGAAAAGAAGTTTGGCTATTTTAGGTACGTATTTCTTTCATTGTTCCTATAATTATAATATGCATTAATTTTGAAAATTCGTTTAATTTGTTTTTTCGCTTTCCTACACGCAAGCCATCAATCTGTCACTGGGTGGCATGCCACTAGCGTTTATCGCTGGTGGCCCGCTGTCAGACAACTGGCGTGTTCCTCTCGGTGATGTTACCACTGGCGGACCGCTAGAGGCCCACTGGTGGCTGCTACAAGAGGACCGCTGGCGTTGCCATCATTGGCCCACCAGCGGGCCACTAGCAGCATGCGTGTAGGGATTATTCTAAACTGCCTAGAAAATTTGCTATTTAAAATTTGTGTGGTTCTTATTAAGATCTATATTGTATTCATATGTAAATCTCCATCTTATAAATAGAAGTTGATACAGCAGGAGGTTAAACAAATCTTAACCTTTGGCTGGGATTTGTATTCTTTAAATATTAGCCCAAAACCCAGGAGGCTTTCGCCCCACAGGCACTACCTCTCCCTCTGGAGGAGGAGGATGGGTTTATTGCCCAGTGCTTGGGGCGTCTCTAATAGGTGAAGTGCCCAGGCGGTATAGCCGATAAACCCACTTTAAACCTCGAACTTGTGTCACATCCGATTGCGACGTAGACGCCCTGGTAAATACCATTAATACCACAAATCCTAACCTTCAAGACGAAGCTACTACAGAAATAGTAGTGAATACTTTTAACTAATTTTAGTTTACAACAATCTCTATTATCTATTACATATTCAAAAAAATATAGATATATTCTTCGATTTTTCGCTCGTCTTTTTAAATTGTGGACTCGCAACATTAAATATAGTTTTCAATGCATTTGAATGTGTCTAAAACCGTTTGAAATAATATTGAATTGGAATATAAACGAGGTTCACCAATTTTATTTTTAAGTTTCAAACAAACACGCGCGTCGCATTTCCAGCAACGATAAAGTAACTTTCGATATACTGTCTTTTACAATTCTCTACCGTCAGGACTTGATCAGATAGTCATTCGACTTGCGCATTGTCTGTCGGTATTAATCTCGCAATGAATTGATTAATGTTACATTTGTGCTATGTGCAGTTGTTGGCTAGGAAAGACGCCAGGACATCAGGAAATTGTCTCACAAATACATTTGTTTTATGATATATAAATATATATATATATATATATATATATATATATATATATATATATATATATATCTTCCATAATATGATGCTAAGTAGAAGGCGATGATGACTGTGCTTTTAGGTAGATAGTAAATCACTTATTATTTGGAATGAAAAAAAAATTATGGGATGTCCAAATGGATTCAAGAGTATGATCTAATCAGTGTGAGGTTTCCAGTATGGCGACTTTCGAAGCAATGAAGTATCTCTCTATTTACTTTTCTTCTATTTTATTCAATATACAATTTATCAACAAATCTTACGCCAATGTAAATCTTATCAAGTTGCCTATTGGCTTAGTCCCTCTGCAGGCATTTATTTCTGGTTTAGATTTCCTGTGGAGATGCGGATAAGGATATGTCGTTTAGTTTAGTTTGCAGATTTTTCATGAGGACGATAAGGAATCGCGTAAAGACTCCGAGCCTCCAATAAACACACACATATTTTCTGATTCATTTGTATAACGCTAAACATTTTTCTTTACCAATCCAATCCGTAAATAAGGCGTCCCTATAATTTAATGATAGCACTGTTTCCAGGGGGTTTTCCACAATACATTTCAAAATTTATTAAAAATGCACAACTCACAAAAAAAATTTAATTTTTTAACAATTAAATTAAAGAAGAAACACATATATAAACAGGAGTCAATCGAAATGTTTACCTTAATGGATTCTTTCTCCATTATATATATATATATATATATATATATGTATAGATGGCCTAACGATGGCGTCTAGCATGAAACAGCCTGTCGCCTTTAAGTGTTGACTTCAATGTTCACTTTTATATTTATATACACACACACACACACACACACACACACACACACACACATATATATATATATATATATATATATATATATATATATATATATATATATATTTATATATAAAAGAATAGGAAAACTGTAGTTTTAGCCGATGCGTTTTGTCCAATGAGGTCTTTTTTCATCCTGCTATGCTGTTTTTTCGGCGAATTAGTGAAGATAGATAGATAGATAGATAGATAGATAGATAGATAGATAGATCATTTTTATCCAGTACTTGATCAATTTCAAAATCACAGACATCAAAATTATTTTTGTCAGCTTCTTGTTGTGACTTGCTAAAATGTTATTGTTTTCTATCGTTGTAGCAATTCTATTTTTTTCTTTATAAGTATGTGAGTGTTTTTCATTAGCGACATCATAACTTTAAAAATGTTCTTAGAGGCGTCAAAAGTCAGGCAACTACGCAGATCGGATCATAAACCATTTGTAAGACGAGTGATACTTTTCTCAAGATGATTTTTATTAAATAATAGACAAGTTGTTGACTTTCTCAGTTCTCTTTTAGAAAAAAAACATCACTAGAAGAAAACATTTTTTGTAGAAGAAAGAAAAGAAAGAAATAATTTTGATACTTTTGCTGAAAGTGTGTGATCGCAAACGTGGCTGTTTGAGTAAACCCCAGAATGATGGTTTCATATCGGGTGATTATTGTCTTTATATTTGATAATATGGCAGAATCACATAATTTGTGACGAAGATATAAAAAAATTTTACAAAGATAATATGGAAAATATATTTTTCTCGGAGACAGATTTGATTTTTCCTGCTAATTTGAACTTTTCGTTAGACACAATTGATTTTTGTTTTTATTTATAAATTCTCTTACACAAATGGCCAAAGAACATAAAAAAGGGAATAAAATTCGTTTGTGCGTTTGTTTTTTCCACAAAAATAAACATTTGGTAGCGGTAATAAAAAATAATGCTTCCTTTGAATGTCTGATTCGTATATATATTCGAACCCTTAAGAAAAATTCTGGTCGAAAACACTATAATTCTATATAAATCACATTATCAAAAACATCTCGCTGTTAGGGAGGCCCTGTATATCAAACAGTTCTCTCCTACTAACAACATAACATTATTTAACAGTGGAAATGGAGTATTAATTTGAAAAAAAAATAGAGAGTGTGTCGCGCGAATTCCAGCTGCGCGCAACATGTGAAGACTCGGAATGAACGCTCCTATTCAAAACAACACAAAAATAAATTACAACGTAACAGTCAAAACAGGAGGAAAACCGATAACACCAGAGACAAAACACCCTTGAAAATGACTAAAGATGTGGCTGAAAGCGCTTGGGACAATAAAAATTATAGAAAATTTCTCTACTCCCTTACTCCTACAAAACTGAAAAACGTAAAGATGCTGGAAAAACTTAATAAAAAATTAATTAATCTTCCTTCGTTGCCGTATTTAATGAAAGATGTTTGAAAGAAAGGTTATGTGTGTGTGTGTGTGTGTGTGTGTGTGTGTGTGTGTGTGTGTGTGTGTGTGTGTGTGTGTGTGTGTGTGTGTGTGTATAAGTAACGTCCTATAGTAGGTACTGATATTAAACTACAAACAACAAAGGTTCTGGCCATAAATAAACTTCAACTCCAGACCGCTTCACCCGAGATAAGATATCTTACGCCCCCACCAATCGCTAACACAATACCATTCACATTAACAAGGCGTCTACTAGAGGAGGACTGACATTGAAAATAAATTTCAAACAATGCTCCGAGACACAGATACTTAGGGACTGATGATAGCCGCGTACAGAACTGCTTGTAATAGACTATCTATCTATCTATTTATATATATATATATATATATATATATGTATATATATATATATATATATATATATATATATATATATATATATATATATAATCTGGGATTTTACTCACTGAATAACGTATCTTTCTGTTGTGGTGGGATCCACCTAATCTGCATAGGTGACTACCAACTATATAAATAATGGTTGATACCGGAAGACGAGAGAAGGTAGAATCACGAGATCCAACTAGAGACTCTGATCGACTGCGACTAGTCAACACATTCTCCAGGAACGTCTTCCCAGAAATATACAGAAATACTATATGTACTTATTGTGTACACTTTCTTGTTATAATACATTCTTGTTCCAAGTACATTTTGTGTTGCATTATTATTCCATGCAATAGGCGAGATTCAACATTGAGTCAAGACTCAACACTTTCGCGTGTTCATGCACCTATAGGTATTTAGGAATTTTTGTGGCGCATCTAACAAAGATCGAACGTACTCCATTGTCTGAGAGACTGACCTGCAAACCACTACTCCTTGTGGAAGCGTCCATATAAGAATATATACATGTGTGTGTGTGTGGATGAAGAAGAGAGAGAATAATAAATGCAGAAAAAGAGGATAATCTACTTGATTTTTTTCTTCATCTGTCGATCTCATTCAGGTCTGTTGTCGTAAGTCTTACTTTGTGCATCACGAGTTGTGTTCAATTCTCTATAAGAAACTCCACCCTTATAGCGACGTTAAAATTTAAGTTTTAGTCACTACCTCCATGTATTTGTTTCTTTGCAAACAATTTGAAATCATCCATTTATTTATTTTAAACTAAATTCTACTAGAAACTCATTTAGTAAGTAGGAAAGGATTCCGTTCCATTTCTCTATGGGCTTAGCTATTCATTTTTTTTAAAAGTCTGTTAATCTTTAACTTTTTCAGACTTTTGAAAACTACGTCGTACTCCGTCCAATAGTGAATCTATCAGATTTGCAGTACTGTTTTTTTGCTCACAAAACCCCGTTTTTTATTGATTTAACTTCCTTTACGTTGGTCAGTGTCTAAGAGGAAGTAATTATGTGAGTTGGTCTATTTTCTGTAGCTATTCAGTTTGGCTGTCCTCTTCTTTCAAATCAGTTGTAAATTTCCTCTGCTACTGTCAATGCTGAATTTATGATCAGTCTTTATTTATTCGCCAGGATTCTTTTCTTTTTTTAATGTTGGTTGTTATGCTTCTGGCCATCCATTTGGGGACTTCTTTCTTCTTCAGGCAATTTTGCTATTTCTAAACAAGTCTACCAAAGTCCGTAGGTTCCATCTGGTCCTGGTGTTTTCAAGTTGTTTATTTTCCACCTTCTACAACTTGGGGATCATTTATAATTTTCACAAAACATTATTATTATTATTATTATTATTATTATTATTATTATTATTATTATTATTATTATTATTATTATTTCCCTTGATTTCTATTGTATACAAATTTCCTTCCGGGTCCCAACCCGAGACCTAAGGTCAGAAATGGCTTCATGACATTTTCCACTGATCATTTTTTGTAAAAACATCCTAAGGTCACACACATTTTACATAAAGCTGCAACGAGCTGTAACCAGGTCTGGGTGATATTCATGCCAGTTTCTTGCAGTTGCCTTCCCGTAAAAGTTGCTCATTTTCCAGTGCAGATACTGGTCCACTCTGTCATGACGAGTTTTATATTCAGTGGGTGCTAATACTGTGAGACCTGATACAAGATGGTCAATTGATTCTGGGTATTTATCACAGAATCTGCATTTCGGGTTAACACAATTTTTCAATGTATGTGCTTTGTAATTTCTAGTTAACAAGCATTGATCCTGTGCAGCAAGAATAAAACATTATCAATATATTTTTTATTTCCTTTGATTTCTCTTGTATACTCATTTTTTCCCGAGTCCCAACCAGAGACCTAAGGTCAGAAATGGCATCATAACATTATCTACTGCGCATTTTTCTAAGATCACAAATATTTTATATAGATGAAGCCCTCCGTAAGGTGTGGGCTGTACTTGGGAAAACCATTTTTTGTATTTCTTTCAGGTCTGGGCGACCAGAAATCTGTTCAATGAATCTTTTCCAATAAATCCGAGTGCTCCAACTACAACTGTTGATAATGTCCTCATGTGCCACATTTTTGAGAGTTCGATGTTATTATTATTATCATTATTATTATTATTATTAATAATAATAATAATAATAATAATATCTTCTAATTCCTGTTATTGTTGCTATTGTTGTTGCTCTTTTCTTTTTAGCCCCAATAGATCTGGAGATATATAAGAGCTGTTGCTCTGAATCAAGAGACGGTAGTTCTTCTTAGTTCTACAACACTTTTCTCGATTTTCTCTTAGGCCGATTGTATGAACTCTGTTTCGTATGTCTGTGTCTTCCAACTTCATTGCCTCCAGTTGTCTTTGATTCAATTGCCACACCCGGTTTCCTTTGTTATAACGCGTAAAGTTTTTCATATTCATCTGTTTTCTCGATCTCTCTCACTTTTATCCAATGCTCCACTGAAACAACCTTATCTGTTATCAAATAGATTGTGTTCTCTTTGTCTACAATTAATAAGTTTTCTTTCTTTACCGAGATAGAGTAAGCCATCTCTATTTCAAAGTTAGAAATGTTTTACTCTTCTTGTTCTCAAGGATTGCTTCTGTTTTGTGCTCACCTAAGGCGTTTGGTAAATTCCTGCTAAATCCTTGTCTTCACCCTATCATTTCTACGTTTTAGATTCTTGTTCATCAGCTTAAAGCATCCAATAATAATTTGCTTCACAGTTTTCTTTCTTTTGTCACAGTTTTCTTAATCTTGTCATTCATTTATTCTGATAGTATTGAATTCATATCTCTACTTAGATGTCCTTTGCGTAGCCATATGCAGTTCATTTCAATAGCAGCATCTTTTGTTTGCATCATTAATTCTACGAAAATATGTTTATCTTATCATTCTGTTATTTTTTCAGAAGTTCTAGTTGCCATCGTTATCCGTTCCCTAATTTTGTTAAATGGTTTCACTTTTAATATTTCATAATCAGTTTTCTCCAACTTTCTTTTCATTTTCTGTTGAACCTATCAATAACATCAACGTATGTTAATTATTATTAATAGTAGTAGTAGTGAGTGAGTGAGTGAGTGAGTGAGTGAGCAAGTTAGTAGCACACTAACAAAGTGACGCTGGGGTACAAATATACGCAGCTCAATAAAGCTAGCATGACACCCAGATTAATTAAGGTGTGTCAGGCACATGCATCACAGCTCAAATTGTGCAATATGATGAAAGGTTTTCATAAAAGCAGCACATAACTTTGCACGTGGAGCCCAGTTAGAAATGTCTTCAGGTCAGCTAACCCAATCCACTCACGTAACCCGTAATTGAGTGTCTTCATAAGGTATCTAAATGTGACTCCCATGTTGCCTTGGCTGCCTCATCCTTCAAACTAAAAAAAATCAACTCTTTTGGTACCTTGCAATGATGCTCCCTTGCTACTCCCGCTCATGCATCATCCCCTAGGGAAAATGCCAGACTGATTAAGGTCAGCCAAGTGACAAGCAAATCTTTGATAATAAAGAACATATTTACTGTAGTCCATGTTAATTCACAAAGAAAAACTATATATATGTTAGCACCTCAGATCAATTAAGATCAGAAGACATGAAAGCCAATGTCTGGTGTAACATCAGCTTAATGTAATTATTATATTAGTAGTATTATTATATTACATTAGTATAACATTATTATTATTACTATTATTATTATTATATTACATTAGTATAATATAACATTATTATTATTATTGTTATATTAATATAATATAACATTATTATACTACATTAGTATAATATAACATTATTATTATTACTATTATTATTATATTACATTAGTATAATATAACATTATTATTATTATTAATATTATTATTATATTATATAATATAACATTATTATTATTATTATTGACATTAATTTCTTATCTTATTTGTTTTCCTTTTTTAAATCAAATTCTCATATTTGCGTGAATTTGGATTGGGCGTCTGATATTCTATTTTCTAATTTTTTTTCTAATTCTAAAGTCGAGTTTTTTTTTCCAATTTCCTTTTACTTTTTTCTGTTGTATTAATATTTGTATTCCCATTAGTCATTTGCATCCAGTGACCATATTTTCTTGTTTCAATGTCATCTTTTCCTCACTTCATTTTTTCCTATTTCTGTTGTCTTCGCTGAAAATATTATTTTGACATGTTTCTAATCCGTTTTGTATTTCTCTAAATTATGACATATCTGGTTAGTTGCCAGTGGGTCTTTAAATAATAAATTAAACCCAAGCGTTAATAAAAAAAAAAAAAATTTAAGTTTAATATGTCATTCCTATGATTCATCCACAATATATTTGTTTTTGTTTTTTTAGTTCATAGATTTTCGTACATTTCTACAAATTCGTTTCTGCTAAGTTTATATGATGTATTTAACGCTATGAGAAAAATATGGTTATCCTGTTGAGTTGAAATTCATATTTAAAATCTAAAGTAGATATTAATTAAGCCTATCTTAGTTTGGAACATGGCTACAGCTGTGAAGCACCAGAGATGATAGAAGCCACTAACAACAATTAGAAATATGTAGATCTAATCTAGCAAACATCACTAAGCGATAGTTATCCAGTGCTGAATGTTATCTTCATTTTGCTCGAAGATAAAGTACCCTCATTAAAAAGCCATAAATCATATTGACTATTTCTAGATATGTCAACAACATTTCCAATATTGCGCGAAATTAAAGGTTAGATGAAACATTTAATGACTTTTTGCACTCCACCAGACAGAATGAAAACAGACTTTCAATTCACATACTGTTTTTTTCCTAATAAGAGATTTCGCTCTTCGGAAAAGCTTTGCATAGCACATATTTTTGGTACATTTTTAATGCTCTGTCCCTTCAGGGTGTAGGCGATCATAACTCTCCACAGGTTCCTTTTTTCTTTATTATTTGTGAATTGCCATAGATTCTCGTGAAAAATAGTTGTGAGTTGCTTTCTCCACGGCTTGGAATTAATAGTTTGGCTTCCGTTCGACAGTGTGCCACTCAAGGCTAAAGATTCAATTCTACCTTGCTATTTAAATTGTAACTGGAGAGAAAGTGAACACAACAGACTAGTCCAGAATTTGAACTCTCCGATTTTGTTTTCTGCACCAATGTTATTTACATTACCCGATTATTATTTTCCTTATATACATGTTGTTTCATTACATACACCAACGAACATAAAAGAGATCTACCTCTCGTAACAGAGAAATAAAGCAGGCCATAACTTTGAGTTAAAATAAAACACAACCCTAATAAGAAAGGAAAATGCTTTACTACGAAGAAAATATTTAGAGGGGATATTAATAAACATTCTCCCGTCGATAAACACGCGCCAAATACATTTTTCTTATCATCAACCTTCATAAAAGCCATACTTAAAGAATTCAAGATCTTCATAACTGTCGCCGATGTAACCTAAGTCTTTCACACCCATACCAATCATGTCCCCAATCAACATACGGACACTAGCAGACAAAAAAATGCCCACTAGATGCACACGCAAATACATTATCACCCAAATCACGCAAGACTAACTAGAAATACGATACATAAAAATACAGACACGCCAACATCGCACTCCTATCTTCAGGAATTTACACACGGACACGACCAGACTGAGACAAAAATTCCTACTAGAATCCAAACGCATACACACATACACACATACACACACACACACACACACATTAACACCAGCAGTCAAAGACACGTGAGACCTGCCTGAACAATGAAAAAGAAACAACACAGAACTAAAAGTACCAAAACTTTCTCTTCCATAATTCCATAATTCATTATTCTTTTATGTGTCTGCCTCTTGTAGCTCAATAAGTTTTGTCTTTTTGTTATTTCTACCAAACCCTGCCATCCACTTGCTGAACCCATTAAGTATGTCACGCGTTGCTTTCTTCTGTCCCTTTTTCCCCTCTCTCATATTTTCACTGATGGCCATGCATTTTGTCTTCTTGTAATTTATGCTTAGTCTCTTCTTCTCACTCTTATTTGCTACCTTCTGTAGGAGGTTTTGCAGTTTCCTTTCCATGTCTGCTATCAGCACTGTGGCATCTGCATATTTTATGTTGATTGTGACCACCAATGATGAACCCTGGTAGGATTTCTAGTTCTCTCAGAGTCACCTCACTTGTATAGATTGAATAAGTCCGGTGAGAAGACATATCCTTGTCTTGCATCTCTTTCTATTTTTGTATATTTGCTGAACACATCTTTTATCCGTAATGCAGGCGGTTTTTGATTATTCTAATGTCAGTCCAGAATATGTCAAGGTTGTTGAGTAACTCTAACAGATCTTTGTGGCGTACTTTGTCGAACGTCTTTGCATAGTCTATAAAAACAGGTACGTGTTCTTCTGCATTTGTATTGCGATTTCTGATAACATTCTGATCATAAATGTCGCGTTCCTTGTTCTGGTGTCTTTAACGAAACCGCACTGTTCTTGTCCTATGTCTGGCCTGATTCTGCTGCGCGCTCTATTCGTCGGAATTTGGATGATGAGTTTTGTTATGTGGCTCATTAGGTTGATTGTTCAGTGGAGTTCGCATTCGTTTACGCCTGGTTTCTTAGGCATTGCTATGAAAACAGATCTGCTTATGCCTTCCGGTATATAACGACTGTTGTAGATTTCATTTATTATTTCTGTAATCTTGACTTTGCGAAATCGTCTACGGCTGCCAGCATCTCTATGATAATTCCGTCGTGGAAGAGATCTCCAATATATTCGTTCCAGCGCTGAAGATTTTTTCTTTTTCCCAAAAACATTCTGATGTAGCTTAAATAAAGACGAGATATGTTAAATTTCCAATTTGTTCCTTATCTTATCATACAGGTATAAATACATGGATGATAGGTTAAAGGTTAAAGGTTTGAAAAGAAGGCTTTGTTTGATAATCAAGCACTTCAGTAAAATGCATTAATGTTGTGAAATGTGTTGTGATTTTGACACATATACGCGCAGTATTTTCTTTCTTACAACCTATTAACGCCTAAACAAAACATACAATACTTTTGAGGCAATCAACTTTTATTTTGAAGATTAACATAGCAAAAGTTTAAAAAATGTCATGTAAAAGAATTTAATATATACATTAACGTAGGATGCAAATTGCACGGGTTCCACTTTCCATGTTTAGGTGATATCGCGTGTCAGCTCATTCTGTAGTTTATTCGCCTTTGAACTGAGAGAGAGAGAGAGAGATCCTGACCAATATTAATTTTACATATATATATGTATGTGTGTGTGTGTGTGTTTGTATGTGTGGGTGCGTGCGTAATATATATATATATATATATATATATATATATATATATATATATATATATATATATACTCATGCTGCCTCTGGAAGTTCTCGGACTTCCACTGCGCAAACATCAAAATTGGTTTGAGGAAAATGATACATGTCCAAAAACTAATTGATGAAATGCGTAAGTTATCATAAGATCTGGATAAATGACAAAAATTGCCAGTCAAAACAAGCCAACTGCAAAGGGTGTAAAGCAAGTGTACAACGTGCACTCAGACAAATGAAAGAGAGTTGGTGGTCAGCCAAGGCTGCTCAACTCCCAATGGCTGCTGACAAAAGGGACTCAAAAGCTTTTTATGATGGTTTAAAAGCAGTTTATGGTCCCCAAAAGCATGGTGTCTCTCTGATTCTAGCCAATGACGGGGATACCCTCCTAACTGATAAAAAAAGTCATACTTCAACATTAGAGAGATCATTTTGAAACAGTGCTCAACAGCACCTCAGTCACAGATGATGAAACTCTGTCCGCTGTAGCACAACATCCTGAAATTCCTGAGTTATCTCTGGAACCCACTCTTCTGGAAGTACAAGCTTCTATCAAGCAGATATCGCCAGGAAAAGCTCCCGGCGAGGATGCCACTCCCGCTGAAATCTACAAACATGGAGAGCATACACTTTGTAAGCTGCTGCACGATCTGTACATTCAAATTTGGAAATCAGGCCATGTTCCTCAGGACTTCAAAAATGCCTCTGTGCAACACCTCAACCAGAAAAATGGTCTTAAAACAGTATGCGATAACCATAGGGGCATCTCACCTTTGTCTATGAGCGGAAAAATTTTAGCGAGGCTCATCCCCAACAGAATTATAAAACACATTGTCGACGCCATCTACCCTGAATCTCAGTGTGGATTTTACTCCGGTCGTGGCACTATCGACATTATTTTTACCCTACGTCAGGGTGCAGAGAAGGTTCGTGAGCGAAACAAGGTACTATTTATGGTATTTGTGGACTTTAGTAAGGCCTTTGATACTGTAAACAGAAAAGCACTCTCGAAAGTTCTGAAGAAACTTGGTATTCCTGAAAACAAGTTGAATGTCAACATTTCATTTCATGTCGGTATTCAAGCTAGTTTTATATCTGATGGTCAGAGTTCTAATCCATTTGATGTCACTAATGGAACTAAGCAAGTCTGTGTCATGGCGCCTGTTTTGTTTGCACTGTTCTTCTCGGTGATGCTGAGGTATGCTTTTCGGGATACAAAAACTGATATTAAATTTCATTTTCGAACTGATGGAGGACTGTTTAACCACCAGTGCTTTAAGTCCAAAACACTTCTACGTAGCAGTATTATAAGCGATCTACTTTTTGCAGACGACCCTGCCCTTGTAGCTAACTCTTTAGAGGAAGTTCGAGATTTATTCAACCGATTTTCTGCGGTATGCAAGGCATTCGGACTTACTATCAGCATCAAGAAAACTAAAGTTGTTCATCAAAAAACAAATGGAGTATAATTCCACTGTCTGTAGCATTTAATTTTTTTTTTAAAAAAAGGGCTCAATACAGAATAGAACTTAATATTAAATATTATTTATCATATGAGATTAAAACAAGAACATGTTAAAAAATCTCTACAGAATAGCTTTCATGTTTCAGCAGTTAAATTGTACCTCCGCAAATTTTGCCCCTTTTTTCTGACACCTCATTGGTTAATCAGGATAAGTCCACAGGCCTCAATTTAATTTTGATTTGTGGTTATCCGCTTTTAACATTTAAAAATATTTTTTTACTCGTCAGTTATATACCATCGACTGAGGAGGCACGATTTGAATGCTGAAATATGAAAGCTAACGTGTAGCGATTTTTAACATGTATTTGTTTTAATCTCATATAATACACACACACACACACACACACACATATATATATATATATATATATATATATAGTGATGGCTGACCGCTCGTCTCCGAGTACGCCTGCCTACTAGGGTGGCTAGACAATCCCTATTGCAAATACCTGCTCAGACACATCTATGTTTGTACAACAGCCCGCCTGTCGTTTATGTTGCAACTAGGTTGGGTGGACCTTAGTTACAGTTGCTGCGAGAGGCCACTTTATCTGGCCTGATCAATACTCGGAGCAATGACTTGTGACTTCGTGCTAACATAACCAAATGTTATTGCCTAATTTCACATATTCCGTGGTAATGTTTTCATGCACTTTCCAAAGATGCTGCACGCACTGATCGCCTCCCCAGACCGACAACATCAAGAAGTTGCCTTCCTGTCAAACCGACCATGGTGAGATTCGAACCCGACTCTCATGATCGAAAAGCGAACGTTCTAACCAATTGCTATATATATAGTATCTCCGTCCTTATGCGCAGTTGAGTATTAATGTCATAATATATAGAATCAACTGCCGAAAGAATTCGTCAGTATCCCGGCTGATATAACATTTCATTAGAACTTCAGCTGAAGTGATATAATAAATCCATGATAAATCAATTCGGTGAAATGTATATATGTCTTGTTGACACTCCTGTGAAGTATAAGGCCACAGCTTTACCACAGTAGGCATTGTTTCCAACCAGGGATAGAAAGACTAGTCTACCCTGTTATTTAACCCCTAGATGGGTAGAAGAGATGAGTTCATATCTTTCAAAGATTTATTCGAAAAGCGATCGCAACACCCTCGGCTGGAATTTGAACTCGCCACGACAATCCCACTTTTTGCGCTGCACGTACATCAATAGCACGAAGACCCTCCCAGAAAACGTAGCAAAATTTGCGGTGTCACGCGAAATACAGTCAGTCTACTGTTATCTAATACTAATACCTATTATAAATAGCGCCTTGTAAAATTACAAAATAACAAGCCGTAACTTCTTTCTCATTCAAGCTTAGACTAGCCAAAAGCTAATTTATTATTCGCGCAGTAAATCTTACCCCTTGAAATATCTCACGATTTAAAAAAAATGTTGAACAAACCATATGCAGGTGTCGCAGTAAATTGGCACGGATTTTGTCACTCACTGCGTTATATTGTTTATACACTTGTAGTCAAGTCTTGATGGTTGGCCAGGTGAATAGGCAGCAATGACCTCTACGAATTCAACCTCTCTGCAGCGTTAGTAATTCTCATTTCGACATTATTAGATTAGTACATTAAAACTATCGTTAACTTTATAAATATAACACATCAAACTTTAAAAATCAACATTCTTTACCAAATGCTGAAAATAAATTTTCCATTTGTCATGTCTATTTTGAGATAATCTGCCAAACTTGAGATAAGAAATCTTGGGTTTTTTCAGTTCTAATCTCTTCCTGTTAAGCAAAATCTATAGTAGATAGATAGATAGATAGATAGGTAGAGAGAGAGAGAGAGAGAGAGAGAGAGAGAGAGAGAAAGATGAACTTTCTGAGATAGAGAGAGTGATGAACTTTCTGAGATAGATACAAAAATAGTTGATTTTCTAAAGTGGTTAATTTTGTCCACATACAATCAACATAAAGTTCAGTCACTATCACACCACCGTAACATCGCTTTCCTATGAATTTTTTATACATATTTTCACGGCGATTTTTCTGACAAACTTTCCTCTATGGAAACTACACTATGAATTTAAATGCAGTACTAAATTGGTGGGAAGGTTTCATCATTTTACGGTTGAAATGGTTAGATGTATCCGTAAGTTCTCTGCTAACTTTTTTCTCTCGCACTTCTTGCTTGAGAAAGTCTGTTCTGACTTTTTGCTTTCCAGTTAGATTTGATCTTCAAAGATTTAAATGCAATGTCAATCACTATCTTCTGTCTTCTTAATTCATCTACTTTTATCGTTCTCTCTCCTTAATAATGTTTTCTTTTTTTGCTTTTTCTCTTATTCTCTCACACTCAGTAACTAAATGACTAAAAAAAGCAGAGTAAATGTAATTCCAGTTCCAAGTAACGGCGCACATGTATATATCCTAATGTTGGACAACTTAAATACCCAGTTGCCCTACCTACCTTTTAAGCATTCAGATCCAGAAAAAACATACGGTAACTGAATATTTAAAAAAAAAACATTTCTCTTTAAAATCTGATAGACCGATTAAAACTTGAGTAACCAGAAAAAGAAGCTCATTTCCAGAAATATTGATGAAATCAGCATTAGAAAACATTTAGCAATGTTTATTCAGATTATTCGAATTCTGAATCAGAAAATAATGCAGTTAGGACAATACAGATTACCATTTTTCAGGTGCTGCTTCAAAGTAAATCGGTGAAAATAAATAAACTTCTCATCAACTGGTAAATGAATTATAAAATGAAAAAAATACTATGTAACGGGTTTCCTCTTTCAAAAACACATTTTTAGATTAATAACACTGGCCGACAATTTTTTTGAAGCGGTGCAAAGGACATCATACGTAATTTTAAACAATTTTATGGCGCTGAATTCGAATTTCATAGTCATTTTTCTCAGCTAGCTCTAGTTTTTTTTACTTCAGATAATTGACATAAACAAGAAAATTGCTTATTTTAAGTCATTTGTTTGAAAATCGAAAAATGAACAGCTATTCAATTGCAATGAAATAAAGTTTCAATAATGAGATAAGAAGACATGTGCATCAAAACAAATATTTTAGATTAAATATCAAGTTAAAAATTAAAAAAGAGCAATCATAGTAAGAACTTCCGCGTTTTTGATTTTCGCGAATGATCAACAGTTTCGTCTCTCTTCAGGCACTAACAGTATTTTACCATCTTTCTTTTAGCCCACCTCCCTTTGTTCTCCATGACTTTTATATCCTTTTATAATCCTAGTGGAAACATTCTCGTTATTCATTCCTCATATCACCACAGTTTTATGGAAACCTGTTTAAATGCCTATGCAGGAGTAAATACAGCACCAAGCTCCCGGGACATTGCTAACAATGCGTTGACTAGTTCCCTATAGTCGTCTGTCTGGCGATTACCAAGAAAGATTTTTTACTACAGCAATAAAATGAAATCCAGGTATTTGATTCAGTAGCATCCATAGAGTTGACGAAGTTGTCATCCTTGATGAGTTTTCAATGCCAGGTCCATCAAAAATACCTTGTTTCCCTTTTTCTATGCTGATACCATAAATTGCACTGCACATGTACTGAAAACGATGGCCATCCTTGTCAAATGCTTTCACAAACTGTTTCATGTGTCCTAATTTGGTATGGAGAGGAGGGAAGATAATTTTGTCTCCGGTGACTAGAGAATCATTTCTACTTTGACCAGTCATTCTCTTCTATCATCGTTGTTCATACTTGGATCTGTTGTCCCATAAACAAGGGAATCTTAGGAACTTTGTGTAGCCTGATTGCGCCCAAGTAAAAAGTTAGTCATTCCAAGATCAACACAAATTACCCAGTGTTGATGAAGGTAATTTATTCTTTCCATTATTTCCTTGATGGATTCATGCTTTTGTTTCGGCGTTGGGGAGAGTCGAATTGGTATCGTATACATTTTGGTGTTGTGCATCATTTTAAACAACCGTTTGAGTTATCAATGAATGGTGTCCATGAATTTGCATCATAACCCTGAAATACTAAGACACAACAAAAAAACCCTTCGACATTCGTTAAGATATACAAGTTCGTTGGTTTCAAAAGTAGGAGATAAATTATCTGTTGCGATAAAATATGTAACTTTTGTTTCTTTCTTAAGATTTTTTTCATTCGGTCTTAAAGTTAAGAGATCTGATGATTTTTTTTTATAAACTCAAATCACCGATTAAGGTGCCCAGCTCTTCTTGATCAAACAGTATCGGTCCATATAGTAATGCTTCAAAATCATTGTCACTCATGTCAACGAAGTAATTCACATCGTCATGGTCCGATTCTTTAATCTCACTAAACGTAAAGTTTTTGAAGACAAAAATCGGGATTTCACCGGAGTATGGTACAGGTCTGATAGCTGAATTTTCACAGGTTTTTGTTTTAATCATTGATCTGAGAAAGCGGTTATATACAGCTGACGGTTTTGACATTTTTTAACTAGTGCCAGGCATGATATCCAAATGAAAGTCTCGATCTGACGAGACTTTTTAAAAACACGACACGAGTTCTTAAATTAACGTTTGGATTTTGTAGCAATTTGCGGTGTTAAGCAAAACTACCCCAGCGTAGCCTATTCTATATTCAATTTCTTTATTTCTTATATTTACCATACAACTTATGAGCAAGATTATCTCTTTCGTGAGTTATGACCCACATATATTTCGTCCTTTTCTTTCAAAATTACTCTTCTGAAAACCTTTTATTTGAGTAACTTATTTACTTATCTATATTTTACTAGTGTTTCGTAAATTTCAGTTTAAGCGTTATTAAGAGATATCTGTTTTTATTGATGGATAACCGATTGATTTTATAGATTATGACATCAGTTAAATAGAGTTACTCAGAGAATTTCGTC
The DNA here is from genome assembly GCA_964036315.1 of Acanthosepion esculentum. Classification (NCBI taxonomy): domain Eukaryota; kingdom Metazoa; phylum Mollusca; class Cephalopoda; order Sepiida; family Sepiidae; genus Acanthosepion; species Acanthosepion esculentum. The sequence continues at coordinate 54,195,645 of OZ038503.1, read as the reverse complement.
ATTAAGCATCGTAGATAGATGTAGCTGCAAGTAACTTTATGTAGATTACATAATAGACATCTATGCACTTTACCAAATGAAAAGAACTCTTCATTGAAAATGTCTTGCATCATTGGAATTGTTCGAATGATCGATAAAAGACAATATCTTGCCCGAATATCCGAAGCTGGGCAATATATGCATAAGGAAGCTATGGAGGACAAAATGAAAGACACTCAAGACGCAGCAAATACCAAGATTTTCATTGCATCAACGTTTTCGCTTTGATATCAAGCTCAGATAAAAACTCTCGTGTATAATTAACAAAACAATAAGGAAGAAAGACGAAGTACGAGTAATCTTTCAAACTTTTTATTCGCTTTTCCCAACGCCCAATGTTTGAATACTTCAATTGAATCCAGCTGTCACGCCGAATCCCTTAAAACTCAATCAAGGAAGCCTATTTACTTTGACTTGCTTTCTTTATCATCTTTTTTTTTCAGTTCTTCATTGATTGAAAAATACATAGCTTGATATTTTATGCGCCGGCTACAATCAAAATTTAAGATTTTTTTTTTTTTCTTTTTCCTTTTTTGTCTTGTATTAATATTTAATGATCGTTGATTATGTTTGAACCTGTCAGTGGTATGAGAAGATCTTGTAACGTTTCTCAGTGGACATCGATTATTCAATATTTCAATGAATGAATTAGGAATTACATTTTATAGTACATCAACTATTATATAATGGTCATGTAATTCAAAATAAATTTAGACTCATTTTCATAGCCTTTCATTTAATTAATTATAACTGAGATTTTGAACATAGATAAATGACACATCGATTTCTATATCATGGTCATATAAAATTTAGTAATTTTATCATTTTAATAGATACTTATTTTCTTTATATAAACCAAAGCATTGCTGAAAATTAAAATTATTTCTTTACTCTACATTGACTCATCTATATTGGTCATAATGTAATATTTATGAGATTCCCAAGGCCTTGTGGACTATATTATTTTTTAGCTCTATAAAATCATGAATCATTGCAAGTCATTAACATATCGTTTCTTTTGTTCTATGATAACCGGAAACTGAAAGGTAAGCACCTTCAATTTTCTAGTTTAAGCAACGAGCATTCGATGCTCTCAACTTGAGAGATTTAGGTGTTTTTGTCAACAGTTATAAGTCACTTAATTTGAGCGTAAAAATACTTGTAATATAATTTTCATATTAATATGTTTGTTCATAGCAAAGCCCGCAAGTACAGTATGTATTACACATACTGTACTTGCGGGCTTTGCTATGAAAAATTCTTACTGATAAACTTCATCCACATAAATATAAACTATACTTACTTCACCATAATTTCCCATCATTAACTGATGCTCTAATCAATAATTATCGTAATATTCAAGAATAAATCAATGATTATGAATATGAAAAACTATATTTATGACCTTATACTGTCCGAGATTATACTTTCAACAAGACTCAAATATAATCACCACGTGAAATTAGAACCAAAGAGAAGCTCTGTAAAAAAAGGTTATGCGATAAAAAAATGATCATCACTATCAAGAGCATGATTAAATAATTAATAGTTAATATTAAATATTTTCTACCCATGTTTTTCGCCTGTGAGTGTCAGGACTTGCCTGAATGTGTCGAGCCTGTACAGATTGAAAACAAAAATGTTCTGGAAAATTTCAAGTGATATTTTCAACAGAGGCAAACCGTCAGTGCCTTCCATCATAAATAGCCCTGAGGTTATCTCGTCCGCATCATATAAGGCTACGTTCTTTGCAATGAACTCTGCCTCCAAGCTAGTCGACAAGAGCGACCCCCTACCTGACATCTCCCTTCTCACGTAACACAAACTTTATAACATTTCTGTCTCGGCTCGGGTTGTTTGCAGGTTTACCTTGGTCAGCGAAGGTTACTGGTTCGGATAAAAATTCCTGCAGTTGCTCTTAAAACCTAGCCTAAAGCTATCCCCATTGTTGTTAAAATTGATTAACTACTGTCTGAAGGAAAAATGTTTCTCAGGTCTATGAAAGGTGCCAACTGTATGCCCAATTTACAAGAATGCTCATCTCTATCGCAATATCGGCCCATCAAGCTCATTATCAAACTTTTTGAAGAAGGTTATCAATCACCACAACAGTAACGACCTCTTGAGCGACAAACAGTATAGATTTCGCACGTCTAAGCACACTTCTGATATCTTAAATGTCGTTATGCGTAGAAGCGTTCGATAATAAGTCAATCACGGAAGCAACCACCTTAGATATATTGGCGTTTGACAAGGTGTGACTGCTAAACAAACTCCCTAGCTATGGTATTACCGGGAAGGTCTTATCGATAAAAATCTCTTTCAGGTAAACCCTCGATTAATTCCATGACGGTCGTTATTGATAGCTAGTCCTCTGATGTCCATGTGATCAATGCAGGCGTCACCCATATCGCTCTACTCTGTCCAACCATTTTTTGCTATATATTAACGATTTACCCAAGAACATTCTCGGATCACTAGTGAATATATATGCAGACGATACGATGATTTATGGGAGCACCAGCCAAAATCTAGATGACCCGAACCTGGCAGCTGATCTCTTCACTGATCTTGTTCGTACAGCTCAATAGGGCTTATAACCTTCAATACCTCCAACACGAAACTAGTAATGTTTAATCATCACAGAGCAGATCCGGGGTTTCCTACAGTCATTATGAACAGTTGTACTCTCAATAACACCCCTTGTCTAGAACGTCTATTGGAACGCAAGCTTACACCAGAATTCAAGTGAACTCGGATATGCGATCTATCGCTAAAGACACTGGTAAAATGGTTGGCTCCCTATACTACTCCAGAATGTACCTGATTTCAAGATTTTACAAGAGCCAGATCAGACCAAAAATGCACTATTACTGCCACATCTGGGCCGGAGCTGCCCACTCCCCACTTTCCAGTTTCGACTGAGTTCAAGAACATTTTTGTAGCCTTGTGGATGATGAATTGTTTCTCCCACCTATACGGCCTTACAACTTCACTATTTAGTAACTCTATACCTTGAGTGTCATTTCGGCTTTGTATTGGGGGAACAATAGTAAAAGTAAGACATAGATAGATAGATAGATAGATAGATAGATAGATAGATAGATAGATAGATAGATAGATAGATAGAAAGAAAGAAGCAGAAAGCCGGAAATTATAAATTGCTCTCTTCAAGTATTCAGTCAAAAGAAACTAATTAAAATCAATTATCAAAATGAATTATTTATCGCCTCGCATAGATGTTTTTTTATTGGTAATCCATGAAGAGTTTTAACAGTTAAACTAACAGAACAAAATAATATTAGTGGAAACGTTTATTTTTCTGATTCAACTTGTTTTTAATGAGCATGAGAACGTTTTATCAAATAAGAGAAAAATGACAAGAACAGCGATTACGGCGGTAACAATTCTTTTCAAAGTCAACAATAATATTTCGCAATGATATTTTCTTCAGATTAATATCTCCAACTAAGATGAATGTTATACTTTGCTAATCGAGTTCTGCGTGAGTGTCTAGGGCAGCCACTCCAACTCTGAATAGCTGTTTCATGATTTTTGAATAGGGCTGTAGTCGTCTCAAATTGGGCAGTCTGCCTATCGTGCAAAAGCAGATAAACACGTCATTTTCGCTATGAAAATCTTGAGTTGCCATGTTTCAACAACATAACGAAAAATATCGGAAGCAGTGTGGAAGTAACGGCCCAGCCTCACCTCACGTCATTAGAAAAGTCAGTGTCGTGTCTGATTAGTTCAAATTCTACTTCATGGAAGTGAGGGATCATAGCAAGAAACGTTTTAGATAGTTTTTCCTGGAACCTCTAAAATTTCACCCTACTCACAGAGATTTTCGCTTTGTTCAAATTAACAATGGTGGTATACAGACTCCAACATTTTTCTTAGGCTTCCACTGAGCAAAAAACTTTTTGTTAGCGACCATGACTAGGTCTAAAATCATGTTGAGTCATAGGAAGTTGGTTGTCGGCAAGAATAAGCACAAGTAGACCGTGATTAGTACTGTCTCCAGTGTCTAGTACTTAATTCTACAGAAGCTGATGACTACCGTTTTGCTTCCATACATTTATCATTACCATTATTTATTGAATGATCTAACGATAATATAACCTTTTTATTGAATGGCTGCTCTGCTAAGAGAAATTTGGTTTTGGTTGCAACCTTCAGTTCAAACAAATAAAGACGTTCTATTTCTGTCATTGAGAGATTTTTTATTCTTTGTATTAGGTGTAGTCATAAATAAGTTGTATCAACTTTATTTGTCGAAAAATAAAGTGCAATATTTTGAGTAAAGTTTCACAAATTTTGATGTGAAAAGCTTTACTGCACACTCTCGAATCTGATAATAATCAGTCAAGTGAACAGACCCACCAAGTTCCAAAACTTTTTCTTGCTTGCGTTACTATGGAGGAGAATAACATATTTCCTATTCACGAACGTGGGACGCTTATCGACCAAACTGTTATAGACAAGTTGCAGCTGCTTGACGTATAAAAGTGCATTTAATGTTTTATTGCGTTTCAAGAACTTTGAGAATTCTAAATAAATAATACCCCGAGAATGCCACCACACGCACAATATTAACTGTCTTCCACGAAGCTCAAATCTTGTGGTTGTTCATGAAGATTTAGTCTTTTGCGTTGAACATTGTCGTATGCAACCAATTTTTCATCACCTGTTATGTTATATTTAAGGGATGATTAGTTAGGATGATGCATTTCGCATTGCTAATGATTCCCCATATCGAAAATTACTTATGATTCAACCTAAGAATTGGCTGCAAACAATAAAACATCCACTGCAACTTGGCCCCTTTTCCTTTCTTTTACTCGAGTCCCTTTTATTTTACATCATATGTTCATCTCTTCCGATTTCTCAACTTGTTTTAAAGTCAATCAGAGCAAGATTTCTTTATTTCACATAAATCACTTCTGGAAAGCATCTGTTTCTAGAACAGTCCTATTTCACTCTCATTAAGAATATATATATATATATATATATATATATATATATATATATATATATATATATATATATATAAAGAGAGAGAGAGAGAGAGAAAGAGAGATAGAAAAAATACGACAAACTGGAAAGGTTTTTTTTGTGACGGTTTCATCTGCCACAAAAAACCTTTACAGTTTCTCCTACTTCTTCTGAATACTGTTTGATGAAATATAAAATTATACAAATTTATATATATATATATATATATATATATATATATATATATATATATATATATATATATATATATATATATATATATACGAGTTACTGAAATCAACAACTATTAACTAAAGGAGAAATAAAAAAGTGATATTGTTGATAATAATGCAATGAGAAGGAATGAAAACAGAAAATACAGAGATTAGCGGAAAGGCTGATGGGAAGTAGAAAGAAAATATGGACGACAGATTTCGAAGCTGTAATGATAAGACAGAAGAGAGAATGTGGATTGCAAATATAAAGAAAGTAGGGTGACAATGAGAATGGAATAGTAATAATAACAGTAAGTAAAGTTGGAGATCCTACCTGGATTCAACATTGGCGGCCACAATGCGATTTGCAGGTCAGGAACACTAAAATCAAGCATGTACGGAGGTTTAAATATCTGAGAAGTGTTTTGAAAGACGGTAGGTGAAATCCGAAGGCGGATTGGAATGGCCAAGGTTGCATCCCAAAAGCTGGGCTGAGTACTGCGAGGAAGGGGGATTTCTTTGGTGAAAAAGAAAAAAGTACTGTGCTGCTACGTGACATCTGTCCTCATATACGATCTCAACAAAGATGAAGAACAGACTCGAGGCAGCGGAGATGTGGTTCTACAGAAGGAAAGGATGCTCAGGATATCATGGAGAGAGCGTGCGAACAACGACGATGTCTTGGAGAGGATGCAAACAACTATATTCATTACGTGAATGTTATACGTAACATAAGGAAGAGGCAGATGACATTTCTGGGACACGTAATGGGAAAGGAGGGTCTGGAGAATCTGATACTCACAGGTCGAATAGAGGGAAAAAGCGACAAGGCAAAGCAATGCATGATATACCTGTGGGAGTGGCTTAAGTAAGTGGATGGCAGAACGTGGTCTGAGGGAGTTGACAGAAGCACAAAACTTATTGAGAGCCACAAGAGATAGAGGGAAGTGGATAGCCATGATCGTCTAAGTCCTGAAAGGACACGGCACAAAGAAAAAGAAAAAAAGCGTAAAACAATGAGAAAGAAGTAAAGTTATTGAAGAAGAAAAAGAGAAAATTGGAAATAGGGAGATGAGAAAACTATTGACGCTAGAAAGGGGCAAAAATGAAAAAAGGAAAGGAAAAAGATTAAACGACAAACATGAACAAATATTTTAGGAAAACAAGGGTAAACAAGTAAGGGAAAAATTGAATAATAATAATAATAATAGTGTTGAAACAGCGTAATATTGCATTTGAAAGAACCTAATTACTATACCATATCTCTCTTCCTGTATGGTAGTAAGTGTTGGACAATTTCTTCGCAGATGAAGAAGAGACTCGAAGAGACAGATGTGGTTCTGCAGACGGAAGCTGAAAATATCAGGGACAGAACACGAGAGCAACTCAAAAGTTCTAAAGCAAATTGAAACCAGAAAGATAGCGAAACTTAAAATCCGAAAGAGACAGGTGGAATTTCTAGGATACATTATGAAAAAGGGCGGCTGGGAAAACTTAATACTCATAGGACGTAGTGATGGAAGGATGGGTAGAGGGAAACAGCAAGCAGCTTATCTAATAAGTTTGTGCGAGTGGATGGCAGAGCTGTGACAAGGAAGCATAGTAGAGTCAAACTTTGTTTAAAGGATAGGAATTTAATGAAGACTTTGATTTCCTATGAAAGAATACGTCACGTAAATGATGATGATGATGATGATGATGATGATGATGATGATGATGATGATGATGATGATGATGATGATGATGATGATGATGATGATGATGATGCACACATTAAGACATAGAGACATGTCCATTTATCTAACTAAACTAGAATATGTTTTCCTCTATAAAATGATCTAAAAAAGTAACGGAACTTTTCTATTAAGCGCCATCATATCGGAGACATAAAAAACAAAAACACCAAGACTGCGATCTATCATTGAAATATATTGTTATTTCTTTCACATTTCTTTAGCGACTATCACACTTATTCCGGTTTTACACCTATTACTCTACATTAGCTTCTTAAAGAGCTCGGTATATTATCATATATCGTAATGTTTTGATCTAAATCTATACATTGTCCACAACAGTAAAAATACAAAAGATGAAATAAAGAATGCTTTGTTGATAATAGTCAATTAACAAACAACAGATGTTGTTGGCTTTCTTAATGTTAAGATTTCTGTTTTCCTCGAAGTATTTTCCCCATTTATATCAGTAGATATTAGGACAAAATAAATAGAGGAAATCATTTCTATTCCGAATGTTCTGAAGAGGACGTGAAAATATATAAAATATTAATAAATTTAACTTTAAGAGCTTACTTTTGTATAAAGTGCATGGAAGGGGTTATTGAAGAAGTCTCTGAAGACAGAGAACGTGAATTTTACCGTGTGTCCATTGATTGCAGATATAGATCAAAGCTGAAAAACAATATATATATATATATATACATATATATATATACATATATACACATACACACACACACATTATATATATATATATATATATATATATATATATATATATATATATATATATATTAAAATTTATTGATTCTATATATTTACATGTATTTTCCGTATTCATCGATGTAAACGTTACTTCACTTTTGTACTCCTACAATACAAGGTGTTAATAATTGGGGGGCAGATTTTATCTCGATATACAATAAATGGAAGTTCTTAATAAAATGGCGACCGGAAACAAACATTTAAAGGGTAAAAAATCGCGAAAATAATAAACGAAGTGGTTTTAATAAGCTTGGGGGAATTGAAAACCTTTGTAAAAATAATAGGGTTTACGTCCATATCACGTTGAAACACTGATTCTCGTACGATCATCGAAGTTAAGCAACGCCGAGACTGGTGGGTGATAACTTGGGAATATCAGGCGCTGTAAGCTTAGCTATGTAGGTGGTTGGTGTAATGGATAACGGCTCGAAATTGGAGAGTTGAGTTCCAATTCCAGTTGGGTTCGTCATATTCCCTTACGCACTATTTGCGAAAGGGAATGAATCAAGGTATGAATCAACCTCCTCTTCTCCCCAACTATGGGTTAATTAGTAGAACATATATCAGTAAATCATTATAATCTCCAAAAAAAAACATTTACAATCTAAAAATATTTTCTTGCTTTCAATAGCCGTATAAAATCAATCTAATTTCGACCAAAGGTTCATGTGGCGGAGCTCCAGTCTATCTTTTTTAAAATGTTAACTTCTCCAAGTTCTTCTGTAAATTATTTTATGAATGTGTATAAATATGTTGGATAAGTGTCGTGGGACGTTCCTAGTATTCTATGCGTGCTTCGTAGGGTGAGTTTTTTTCGATTCATGTTAGTAAAAAAAACATTTTGTTTTTAATAGGAAGGGGCCAATCTGAGTAGTTTTTATAAGAAAGAAAGAAAGAAAGTCAAGCAGACAGAAATAAATCTAGATATCTAAATGTAAATTCTCTTATTACTTTCCATCAGGTGTAAAATGAAAAGGAAATTTAGATAAATACAAAGCATTATCTGTTTGTTCACTTTTGTTCCGGCCAAATGAACTAGATCTAATCAATATGATGGAATCTGACCCAAATTACTAGAAATATAATCTAAGAAAGGAAATCTGCTTCTCATGACATTCAGATTCTCCCCTGGCAAACCGATACTACACCACCTGAACACACTTTCACACATATATTAAAAATCAAACAGGTACGACTGAATTCGTGAGTTACTATGTGACCTCTTCCCATAAGAGGAATTAATCCTTGGTCAGGGGAAGATCCTGATCAGATAACAATGTATGGTGAAGGAATTCGATTATGCTTTTTACCAGTGGTGATAGCTTGCTTTGCTTATATTCAACGGATTTTTACTCTTGCGAAACGTGTCTTCTTCAGTGGTGAGTTGTTGATTTTTCAACTAGTAAATATTCGTTGAACTAAACTTTAGTATTTGCAGCACCTAGAACGAACCAACCAAGCTAACACGTAAACTTATGTTCTTAGTAACGATAATTGTTAGGTGGAACCAATTATGGTATAAAACCAGATTTACAAAACAGATTGTAAAGAAGAAATTTGCTAACAAAGACGTACAAAAAGTCACATTACAAGCGCTTTGTTTCTGATAACAATATCTTTTAGTGTAAATATTTGTTGTGTAATGCTAACTTTTACAGTGGGCTACATTGTATGGAAAAACGAATGAACTATGTTATACATGAGAAACGCGTTGATTATTGCTTCACAATGGGTCCCTTTTGTAACTGTAGGTTCAGAATGGAGACAAAACAATATTCTTTTTTGTACTTCATTTGTGTTTGTTTTTTATACATAATAAATGCAAGGATACGGTTACCGGTCCCACAAAAAAGTGAATTATCATTAAATGATTTCATGTCAAGAAGAAAAAAAATGGACTACACAGTTATTTTTTTTTCTTCTTGTTAAATATTTTGACAATAAATTCATAATTAGGATGTTCTATTCGAAATCATCAAATACTGAAAACAACACCCACCAAAAATTAGTCTTGGGTATGTTGATGAACTACATCCAGCAGCAAGACATCTGATCGGGAGATTTGAGGTTTTGAACAGCGTGGAACCACTTTTTAATTGCTGTTTTTCCCAGGTTCACTCTGACCCGGGGTGGTAGTACCTGTTAGGGTACCAGCTATGGAAAAATAGTAAACCCCCAAACAAAAACAAAATACTATGAAAGTATAAAATACATTTTTATAGTAACAATACATTTTATATAAAGAAATTACCAACAATACATATTTATAGTAAAATGGCTAACAATACCTATTCTCTGTAGTTGATGACATACAATTCTGTTCAAACTATATATAGATGAGGGCATACAATTGCGTTAAATATATTTAGATTTCGGTATTAAATAACCTATAGAGGTTGATATGCCGCTTAACAAAATCAAACGACAAAAACACCAGAAATACCTTCTAACTCCACTTTTTATAAGTAAATTAAATTTGATTGTACAAACATTAAAACGTTATTTAAAATGAAAATTATTTTTACACCCTAAAACAATTTAAAAGTTATAGATTTGCAAACATTTGAAATTCTATTCTTTTTCAAATATATTCCTCAGAAATTCGAAATTTTCAAATTTAAACAAAAATTATATTTGAAGTATTAAAAGCATTCTTTCCAAAATTCATTTTTTATTTTTATGTAGTTTTTTTAGAATTTGATTTTTTTCTTTAAGTTTTACACACATTATAACTTCCAGACTGATCACTTTGTAACAGACTTAAAATTGTCGGGATGGCTGCCAAATATCCAGCAAAAGACTAAATAATGTCCAACATCGCAAGCCTCATACTCTTCTATCGCTATTTCCATAGCAAATGCTCTGATGAGCTACATTCCTTAATTCTACCAGTTCTGACCTTCGCAGCTAAGACCCGCCATGCCACGTACACTGCGACAAAACATTCCCCATTCTCTTCGTATTCCATTAATAAGAAAGAACTTCCAATCGGACAGCTTCTTTCAAAGAAACACTCGGGACACAGTCGAGGGGACCTTTTCCTAATCACGACACTCTAAAGTTAACCGTTCTCTCTACTACATAACATCATAAACTGCATTTCGTACTTCCTCCCTTTATGCTCATAAAACAAAATCATCCAGTAACCCTCGACCCTCAGTAACTTTTACACCTTATATTGAGTATTAGCAAAAGAAATTCTACATTTAAACCCATGTCTGTTTTACTGTCGATAGCATTTCGGTGAATCAAATAATAGCAAACACTTGATACTCGATTGCAAGTAAATTACCATTTTCCGTTGATTGTTTTATAGGATAGACGTTTTCGTTTTCTGAGCTTTGAACATATTAGATTTTGCAATTATACGATGACTGACTGAGATCAGAAAAAGAATGTGAGAGACATTAAAATTTAGGCCCGTTTAATAGATTAATTTGTGTGGTGGTGGGCGTCCAGTTAAAACACATTAGATCAAGATTTGTAAATATTAATTCAGATGATAAATATTATATCATAAAAACACATTATTTAACATTTTTTGTTTGTTTTCACTGAATCCTTAACGATTTTCTGTATAATAGAAGTGGTATATATTTTGAACTGATTTCAGTAATTTAAGCTACGCGTTTCAATAAATGTTCAAGAAAAGATTAAAGGCTTAAGTTTTATTCTGGACTATTTTTTATTATATTTCCATTTGGACATTTCGCTTAAGTTTTTTATTGATTTATCGTTTCATTTTATTACTTTTTCTATAAATCTTGTAATTATTCAAGTGACTACTCAAATAGAATATTACCTTCAAATAAAAAATAAGGCTAGAAATAAAAAAAACACTTTATTCACCTTCTCTTATTCAATTTAGTTATTATAACCATACTGGACAAAAAAAGACTGCCCACTAATATTAAACGTAACTGCGAAACTTGGTAAAGTTTTTTTTTCTATTGCTTGGCATCTAAAAAAGACAAAATTTGAATTCGTGAAAACCTCTACTTGAAAAATTTTAAAGTTATAATTAAAAACTTAAAAAAATGAAAATGGCTTTCAGCTAAAATTAAGTTGTTTGGAAATCCATTTTATAAATCTTCCGATGCTGAAAACAATAGTCATTAATCTGCAGGGTGATCCGAATGTCTTGTCACTCCTAGATAATATAATTTCATATTTCAGATGTCTGACACGAGCTCCTACAGTTTGGGAGACCTTTTCGATGAGTGACATCGTCAATGAAAGAGAATAAACTGAATTCAGTACATGTGATTTGTATTACTGTATTACTTGTTCTTCTATTGTTCTCATTACTTTTTGGTATGGGGTGACAAGATTTTCGGGCAACGTTGTAGTTTGATTAGGAATGCCCTCAAAATTTTGACAGAAATATTGTTTTGGTAGTTCTATTAACGAGTAGATAATCCTATTTGTTCGTTTTCATTTCATATTTTGATTTGAGCAAATACTTCTTGTTTGTCTTTTACAATATATAAAGTTCATTTTCATATTTCATTTAATTTTGCGTTTCATTTTTATCTCGATATCTGGGAACTACTTAAGTTAGGCATCTCAACATTCACCAAATAAAGTGTTCTAAAAATATTATTCAGAATAACAAAAGCGAATCTCGATTGAAAATTTGTTTAGCGATTATAAGGTGCAACATGATATTTTTCAGTTATGTATATATTAAAGAAAATTGTTTCAACATCCTAAAGTTTCGATAATGTCTAATTTTCGTGCCCGAAAAATAAAACTGTGTCAAAAGGCCGATTTTCCCTTGATACCGCTATTATTTTAACTACATTCACTCTACGGTAATATGTTTTAAAAAGCGATGATTATAATTTTAATAAAACCAGAATGCGCTTAAAATTGAAATCTATCATAGTAATGTTAAAAACTTCGACTCCGTTGCAATTTAAGGAACTAAAACCGTTTTACTTCGATTAACACTCTAAAAAAATCAGTCGTTTAAAGTTAAGAAACATTATTATTTTACTCAAATAATACGAGATGATATTTAGCCCAATCAAAATAACCGGTAGGCATACAGAAAGAGATACAATCTCCGGTGAACGACAAATAAGAAAAAAATTGTTAAGAAATAATAGCTTCCCACTCACCAAAGTTGATAATTATTTTAAAAATAAACATACATAATTTTTGTCACGTGATATGAAAAATAAGAAACAAGTCTAGGCTATTTGTCCTATTGTTTCTAAACAGTGGGTGACGTGACCCTCTAGCGAGTGTGGACATCATTTAAATAGAACAACAATTTAAAACAAGTTTTCCTCTTAATTATTGTAATTCGCATTACACTTAAATTTTTCCCTTGTAGAATTGTTTAAAATGAATACGCATTAATTATATAATCAACAGAGAGAAAATTAACTCGTGTTAATGACCCTTAAGTCATTAAAATGTCTAAAAGCAAAGAATATTCCAGCGTTGAAACAATAATCGGCAAATAATTTTCAAGTAATGTACTGTTTATTAACTACTCTTACGTTGAAGCCACAAGTCATCGTGACCGAGAGTTTCAGTGTACTGGCCTTGTTCAACTACTGATCTCGCCAGATTATGTGTTCTTTCTCAGGAACTGTAACTAATATTCGCTTAGCATTGTTGCAGTACAGACCAATGATTGGCTCTATGGTTGTTGAAAGTGCCGGAGCAGTCGTTTGCAACAGGGATTAGTCAACCTAACAAACTGGCATATTCGGAAATGTGCGGCCAACCAGACTCTTACATTGACAGAATTTTACGTAGACAATCGGAAAATAAAATGGTTCACTTCAGAACTGAAGCAAAGAAAGGATTGTACTGTATATTTTTTAAATAAATTAATGTATTGCTTATATGCGGAGAAGAGGGGTTTTGGTGCTAATCGCTGAAGTAAGAAACACCCATTTTCAAAATTATCCTTCAGAATTTTGTCATTG